>PVKM010000650.1:0-99263 GCA_004027735.1 Carollia perspicillata
GGAGCCGGAGCCGGAGCCGGAGCCAGAGCCTGGACCAGAACTTGGCTGTCTCCTGCACCGCCGCTGTCGCCGCTGCCCGTCGCTCCTTCTCCGCGCCGCTGCCTCCTCGGCCCCCACTGCCGCGAGCTCGGCTACCAGTGGTCCGAAGACTTTGGGTGTCCGAGCTGAAGGTCGGTCCGGACGTCGGACCCAGCTCGGTTCCCGGACTGTCCGGGCGGCAGCGGGCGCCGGCGCCGCCGCCGCCTCCTCGTCGCCTCAGCTTGGCGTTTTGTTCTGAGACCCGAGAGGCGAGCGGAGCTGACAGTGATTTTGACAGTGATTTAAGCCTGCTTTTGTTGTTGTTGGCTTTTCGTTGTTTGGTTTAGTGTGTTGTGCGTTTGTGTGGCGGTTTTTCCCCCGTGGTGCATTTCTTTTTATTGTTGTGCTCTTTTTGTTTTTCCTTTTTCCTTTTTCTTTTTTAACCCCGTGAACGTTTTTTGGTCGGGGCTTCCGAATATGTTTTATGACGGTTAATTTTACACCAGGAGGTTTGTCTCCGAGGAAGATCCAGGGAACTGGATATCTAGCGAGAACTTCCTACGGCTTCCCCGGCGCCTCGGGAAAATGGGAGCTGCTGCGAAGTTGGCGTTTGCCGTCTTTCTTATCTCTTGTTCTTCAGGTAGGTGCCTGGAGCGCGGCGCGGCGGGGCTGCAGCGGCTTGTGCGGCTGCTGGCGGCCGCGGTTGTTGTTGGGTCGGCGAGCTCCGGTGGAGCCTGGGGAGTTCCCCGCCCCCCCAACCCGAGCCCCTCGGCTGCCACCCCCAAGGTCTGACTGATCTGGAAACCTCCATGAATTTTCCTCGTTTTGACTTAGGCTGATAACTGATAAGAGTGCCTGCTCTGTTGTTGTGGAAGTGAGAAAGTCATGGTTTTGTGGCCATAACACTGGATGACAGCGCCGGTTGGGTTGCAATTAAGCCGCAAATACCACAAGTGACAATTTATGCAAAGGTTTGAGACCTGAAAGGCGTATCCCCACATGTCATCTAGTGTGGCATCCTCCAACATAAGGGTTGTTTTTTTAAAAAATCGTCTTTTAATTAGTGCTTCTCTGACTGTAACGTCAGAGATCAAGTCAGTTGCTACTTAATTTTGACCGTGAGAAACAATGGATCATAATCAGCAATTTCATCTGGGTCTCTCACGTTTTCTTCAACTTCAGTGTCCAGCAATGTTAAAAATAGTTGTAGTTGTTGCTGTTGGGAGTATGAACTATAATCCAGTGCAGAAGAGGTATGTATGCCGCTGTGTGTTGGTAATGCTGCTGGCTTTCAACCACCATTTATATGCTCCTTTCTGGCATAGATTTTGCTTACCTACGGAATACCTATTTTAAATGCGTTGTATTGAAGCATTGTTTTGGGGTTAGAATAGTCCATTTGAAATTGTTCATGCTGTCAAATACACTATTTCATAAAACAGGTTTTGGCCCAAGGTTGGAAGAATAATCTGGCCCTCTCGTATTTGAAATTTTGATTTAGTGAAAACGTTCTATGGTTGCAACCAGTGGTTGGAAAACTATCTAATCTTTTGTATTTGAAATTATGTAAATGAATACAGCATCTAGCTCAAAGGTGTGCAAATGTACATAACCGGAGAGTGAGTTCGAAAGATGAACAATTTTAAAGTCGCAGTGGATCTATTTATCATAAAATTAAATATTCAGTTACTAGGTTGTGAGATAGAATAATGGAGTGGTGGGGGGGGGTTGACAGTTTTCATGGCCATGTCTTTATCTCATTTGCCACAGAGAAATTAGAGGGTGGTAGTCTTTTCTTTGTGTACCTCTGTGGTGTGTGTGTGTCCATCAGTCCGTCCTCCCCACCCCCTTTTTTTAATAGAATCCTTTGTAATGTAAAGAATTTTGCTGAATGGTGCGTTTCCTTGTGGTTAATAAATGGATAAAGTCTAGTCCTATGTCTGTAGTGGTATTGATCAGTTCTGGGTGGGCTGAATGTGTTGTGAAATGGCGATCATTGCCAGAGATTAAAAGAATCATGTCTGTTTAAATGGAAGAAGGTACATGCTTAAGGCAGGCTGACAGTTCTTTTTGTGCACGGTTTGGGAAGGAAGATAAACAATGGTGTCTGTGAAATGAATGAATACCTTGATAACATTAAACCTCTTTTGTGACATGACTTAATCATGAGGTTTTTATTTTTCCGGTTGTATTCCTTCTTCTCTACCCCTATATGTTCTGTCGGTGAACTCCTCTTGTTCAAATCCCTCTTTCTGATCTCCTGCCCTTGAGGAGGAGGGACATCATGGCCACTGACCAAAGAATTGTGGACAATATTCCCTCCCAAGCTCACCTGAGTCACACTTATTGGTGAAGGAGGTTATTCTTGAGCAGTCTTAAGGTATTACTTCTGGAAAAGCAGGCTGCCACTACAGATCTTATAATCTTACAGCTTTCTCTGCTTGGTTTGTGAGTAAAAAAGAATTGAGGGTTAGTTTGTTGTAGGATTATTTTCACAGGGCCAAGAGGTTAATAGCCAAAATTTTGAAATGAAATAATTTGTTGCTATAGAGCATATAGATATTCTACTTACATTAAGCTAATATTAAATATTTTTGCATAGTTTTTAAAATAAACATCTCTAATTGAACTAAAATATAATTCTATTGAGAATAATTGAAGTAATCTTGTATACTTTAATCCATATTTATATGTGAAGGTTTTTAGAACTTAAAATGCCTGCTTTTTTAAAGGGCTTTTGTTGTGAATCGAATGAACTCTAAAAAAGGATTATTATGTTTATTCTCCTAATTCATTTTTCTATGTAATTTGTAATCTGGCACAAGGATGGCTATTTTTATGAGAATTAATTGTTTTTCATGTTTCCAGTTTTTTTGTTTATGGATATTTGAACATTTTAAATCAAATGGAGAGTAGTAGTAAAGATCAGTTTCATTTCAGGTGTTTAGGATAGATGCTTACTGTTTTCTTTAGCATTACATGGATTTTTGTTTTTCAGTTTCCATTCTGTGGTATGCATACTGGAGACTGAATGTACCGACTATTCTTGTAGGGTATGGCCAAGTGTATAATTTCTTCCTCTCATTCCAGGGGAAACATTCTTGTGTTTTGCCCTCATCTAGAAATGTCTACAGATTCGCTTTGATTTTGATTTTGTTTTTCATTCTTGTTATATGCCTCAGATTTTGTTTCACACTGAAGCCAACTGAGTCTTTTTTTGTTAAAGCATTGTGGTTAATTAGTACCTTTTCCCACAATTTGTTAAAATATGAGGATGAATTTAATACTTATTGTAGTTCTTAGTTTTATCCAGCCTAAAGTGGTGCAACTGTTGTGGTACTTAACTATTTGAGTTGCACTGAATAAGTTGAGAATTACTTTGGATTCTGTGGGAGCTGGAGCAGTCTGATTCATATATTTAATGAAATAAGAAATGGAAATGAAGTAACGTGTGCATTTCAGTTCAGCTAGACAATACTGTGTGTATTTCTAAGCATATGTGGTTGGAGGGGGAATTGACACTTGCAGTGAATCTTCTGGGACTCTTCAGAACTTTAGCTAACAAATGATAGATATTAAATGCTTTGTTTTCTGAAAGGCAGAATCTCTTAAATGTAGTCTGTGATCAAGTTCAAGTATAATATATTGAAACATCAAGAGCAGAAGAGAAAGAAAATAATTTACTCCCCCATTCATTTAAAATTTTTTAAAAAGTTTATTTATGAGAAGCCAGCAGTTTTCAAGATTGGGTAACCTTTGCATCCCTCCCCAGCTCCTCTGCCTCAGAGCACATTTGGAGACTTTTGGTTGTCCCAGCTATAGGGGAAGTGGGGAGGGTGTGCTACTGGCATCTAGTGGGTACAGAGGAAGGATGCTGCTAATTATCCCATAATGCACCACACAGCCTTCCACAACAAATAATTACCTGGCTCAAAATATCAGTAGTGTCGAGGTTGAGAAGCCCTACTTTAAACTTTTAATTTTTGAAAGCATTAGTAAGTTAGTAAAAGGGCTCAGCTTCCCCTCCCAAGTTATCTAAATTTTATAAGTACATGGTATTGGTGATCTCCAGGTGACCTTGTATTAAGAGTTTTCATCTTTTCACTATTTTTTTAAATTAGAGAAACAGACTATAGGTATATATACATTATCTCATCCTATTATACTTTATTAAAAATAATTTGCTGTTATGAATACACTCTCTCCAGTCATTTGTTATGATGGAATGCTCATGAAGATTGTACATTTATGGATATAATGAATGATTGGTGAAGGTATAGAGTTTACTTATATTTGCTTTTGATCCAGTAGTTTATTTGCCATAATGATCGTCTTTAAGGATATTTTCTTTTATCCTTACTGAAATCACTGTCTGGGCAATGTGTGGATGTGTGTATGTGTGTGTTTAACGTGGTGCCTGAAAGTTCTGTAAGTTTCATACTGAAGAAATGTATCCACTATTACGTGTTTACTGAATGATTCAAGGTGTAAATTCATTTTTTTAAATGGTATTTTTTGTCTAGCTAACTTTAAATTCAAGAAACTTTTAAAATGATTTCTTAATTACATAATTTTCTTGAGAATCATTAGCAGAGTTTTGGTTACCATTAGGCTTATTTAGGCTGGACTAAATAATATTCTGTGATCTATTGTAGACCCTTGTCCTTTTTAAGGTTAAAATTTCACCATAATTAAAAAGTGCTTACTTTGTTTTGAAGTCTGGTTTTAAGGAAGTTAACTAATCCAGCCACAATAAGAATTACAGTGAAACTCTTAAAATAAGTAGCCTTAAAATGGTGAGAGGAAAAATTCTGAAGTCACTCCCACAAAAAAATATGCAAATAAGCCTCATGTCTTTGTGACACACCTCCCATATATATATTTGATGCTCACAGATTCACTGTTTAATGAAAAGTAAAGTATAACTAAACCAAATGAGATTTTAATAATCTTTAGATCGTCCTATAGACTCTAAAACTGCTTTGTTGCTTTTTTATTTTTGTAAATATGCTTATTTCTCATCTTTGGTGTCTTGTAAACCTGTGATATAAATTTTCTTTTCATGCTCTCCTATGTTGCCATTTGTCATGGTGCCCCTCACACAGTAAGTTAGGTAAAGTTGGCAGAGCTTGATATTGGGATCACTGGTATTCCTTCACTTTTTATTCCATATTCTATAACTCATTATTTCTTCCATTATATTAGTATTTCCCTTGCTACTTTCCTCCCTTCTTTGTTTACCTTCTCTGTTCTTTCTGTACTTCCTGTACTGTAGGCTGCTTGCTTATGGAACCCACTCATTGCGTGCATTAAGGGTGGCTCAAGAGGGCTCACCCATGGTTTAAATAAAAACAGATTGAATTTAGAATGCTTGAGAATTGAGCAGGTAATCTTTTCCACTGTTCTTTCATTTCTTGGTTTCTGGAATACCACACACACATTTTGGAGTAGTGTTACTGTCTTAGAATCGAATGGCTTTGTCCAACTTTAGATTGCTCTTATTCCCTTTTTAATGTTCTGGTTTTCTTTAACTCTTTGCTGCTTTCAAAAAGTCTACCTCTTATTAATATTCATTCATTGTCACTGTTTAAACCAAAATTTGACCAGACCAGAGACTATATTTATTGCTACAGCTGTGACCACATTAGACTTCTTCTATAGTAAATTTAATTCTGTTGGATTATAGAAGTCATGTCTAGACAGAACATTGATTTGAAATTGACTATTGAACATGAAAGTTCCAGGAATAGTGTATAAATGAAGAAGTCAAGAAGGTAAGAAAACTATAGAGAGCAATTGACTTCCGTTCATTCTCCAGCTGTTAGTCACTTTCATATACCTAATGCATCTAATGATCAGGTTTTGTTTAATAAAGGGACTTAAAGGGAATGTGTTGTCTCTGAGGTTGGATTTCTTACACTGTTAGAATGGTGGCTTAAGGGGAATAATTGGGAGGTTCTTATGGATACTGGACAGGAATGTGTTGGTCATTAGCCTTGGGTTCAGGTACCAGCACTGCCGGTGTCTAGTCCAATTTCATTTTTCTTGCCTGAGTTATTGTACATTTCTAGCTAAGACTAGCTAGTTCCTTGTAGTACTTCCTCTTCCAGTCCATCTACATAGCTGTCTGTTATTTTGACCTCATTAAAAAAATAAATCTGAATATGTCACTCCTGCTTAAAACCTTTCACTGACTGTGAGTCATCTTTAGCTTAAAATCTAAAGTCTTAGAATGGTGTAAAAACTCCTTTATCATTTGGTACCTGCCTGTTTTCTCTAACCTCTTGGGATAGTGGCTAAGAGTACAGGTTCTGGGGTTAGACTTCATCAGTTTACACGTTTTACATCCTGGCTTCTCAACTTAACCTTGGGTAAATTGCTTCACTTTGTGTGCTTGTTTTGTCATCTACAGAATGGGGATATTAATAGTGCCTACTTCAGAGAGTGGTTTGAATATTGAATGTCACATAAATGCTAGGTGTTCGGTTGTGACTCTTCCTCAGCATGAGTCCTGTATTCCAGCTATACACACTCGACTTGCTGTTCTTGAATGTACCATCTTTTATTGTATATCAATAACATGGTACTTTTGTACATGTTATTTCTTTCTCCATAACATGGCTAACTCCTTGTTTTTAATTATTTTTAAGACTGAGAAGTATCACCTCTTTAGAAACATTTTTTTCTGCCACTCAACCCAGATTGATTTAGTTGCTTTCTGTTTTCTTATACTTTGTAAATTACCTTGATGCCAGTAATTATTGCCAATGTATACTTGCCTATATACATGTTAAACTATGAACTCTTTGAAGATGTCTCTTTTTTCACTGACCCGATCCTAGATCCTGGCACTCAATAGGTGCTCAGCAAATGTTTATTGAATGAAGTTAAATTTATTTTTTTAATTCCTGAGTCTGAGATTTTTTTTATGCATTAAAGTGGTAAACTTGTATTAGATGATCTCTGAACTTCTTCTACTCTAAAAGCTTTATGATTCTTTAATTTTAAGGTTAGAGTTTAATAACTGTTTTATTAAGAAAAATCATTTTTTATTTCTTGTATCATTAACTTCTTTTCATTTTTTAAAGTGATGTTTCTGATTCTTAGACTAAGTTTTTTAATATAGTTTGAATCATATAGATTTAGAAGGCATCTTAGAGGTCTTGAAATTCTGTGACTTTCAACTTTTTTGACCATAACCCATAATAAGAAATACACATTGCATCATGACTCAGTTCCTGTATACATAAATATGTACAAGGGTGATGCAAAAAACCCCTGGAATCTATTTATAAAAAATTGTGTATTCTTACATGTTTAAACTTAAGGCATCTTGTAATTACTGTCCATTTGATTCCACCTATCAAGACAGTTTTTCCATTGCTCCAAAACAGTTTTTGAACTTGTCAATTTTGATGCCTTTTACTGCTTCTGCTGTTTTTGTTTCACCTCTTCCCGATTGCCAAAATGTTTCCCTTTGAGGACTTTTCTCATCTGGGGACACAAACAAACAAAAATTGTTGCTGGGGTAGAGGTCAGGTGAACAGGGAGGGTGGGGCATGCAGGTCATGCCCTTTTTTTGGTCAAAAACCTATGAATACTCAGCATGGTGTGGGCAGGTGACTTGTAAATCACCCATCATGAAATGGGCAAACACATTGAAAGAGTCTTCAAAAAAATTCTCTGAAGTCAAACACAGCCTCTCACAACAACGCCAGCTAGACAGTGATACAGATGGATTCCTAGAGCACTCACTTAGAGAGGGAAGCCTGTAGCACAAGGGGCCTGCCCTCCAGAAGATAATTCCAGTTTTCCTTGGGTCCTCCCTCATATATGTATCAGAAGTTTCATGAACTAATTCTTACTGTGTGCAAGGCACTTTTATTTATTTTTATATTCTGTTTCATTTGAATTTTAGGGATTATGATCTATTAATTAATTCAATGATCAATGGTTAGTAAACTCCTAAAAAATCTGACCCACTTCAGTAGTCTCTTATTCTGTATAGCTGGTACTCTTGAGTAGACAAGATGATGAATAAGTAAATATTTGCAAAAGAAAATAATGTGCACTGAAAAGTATACTCATTATTGAATCTACAATAGAGAATATGTCTTAGGTACAGAATCAAGGGAAACCTGATCCCAAGGGAGAACATGGACCTGCCCTGACTGAGCTCTTCTCTTTTCTGGTTTAGCTAGGTGAATTAAGCACACACAAAGGTGCCAAAATAAAATTAGATTGTAATTTTGAAGAGTTCGGATTTTTTCATTTAGGAAAGATATGCTGGAAAATGTAGGTCCTAATAGGGAAAATGGTTTGGCAGGAAGTTGAGAAGGTTATTCATCTTTTTTTTTTAAAGACTTTATTTATTTTTAGAGAGGGGAAGGTAGGGAGAAAGAGAAGGTGAGAAACATGATATGAGAGAGAAACCTTAATTGGTTACCTTGTGTAGGTGCCCCAACTGCAAAGTTGGGGGACCAAACCTACAACCCAGGCATGTACCCTGTCCTGGAATCTAACCAGTGACCTTTTTGCTTTGTGGGAGGATGCCCAACCAACTGAGGCACATTGGTCAAGGTGGGAAGGTTATTTATCATAATATGAGGAAAAAAGTACAATTGAATCAGGAACACAGAGGGCATTTGTGAGTAAACTTGATCATGGATGAAAGGCAAGTTAGAATGAAGGAATTTTGACTAAATTTGAAGGAGAGATTTATATTATGAAAAGATGTTTAGAATTGTTTGAAGAAGCAGAACAATCTCACTCAAGGGGTTTAAGTCCACAAGTAAAGTAATTAAAACCTAAAGGAGATAGGAGTGGATGCTATGATCAGATTGGTGTCCCAAATACATGTGTGATAGATTTGGACACAAAAGCAGCCTGAAGTTTGAGGTAGTATGGTAGCACTAAATAAAATTGGTAAAGAAATAACAAACCAGAAGAAAAGAGGAATCACTCTCATAACAAAAGAAATTCTACACACAGGTATGGATTTAGATTATAAGCATGAATGAAAATACAGCATAGATTTGGAAAAAATAAGAGTACATAAAACCCACGATAGCATAAATACTCTTTCATAGGGCAGAATCTGTATGATGGATATGCAGCCATTGTGCTGTCGAGTTAAAGAATTTAAGCACTAGTGGCTCAATATGTTGTTTGTGTTTAAATATTCTTTGAAATCTACATGAGGCATTTTCCTCACAGTAATTTACGCTGTTCCATAGAAATAGATTTAGAAATTTTCTGACTTGATATATGCTATTCATGCCTGAATTCTAAATCTTTTCAATATCATTTTTTTGGACTAGATAAAAGCTCTTTTTTTTTCCTTTGGTTGACCATTTTCTTAGTAGCTGTAGTCACATTGGAATCATTTTATTCTCTAAAGTTGCTAAAGAAAATAAATATAAAGCAATAAGGTAATTATTAGAAGGACCCATGTAGGGAGGAGTTGCCTTTTAAAATATTTTTAAAATGAATTGTCTTTATGTATTTTAATAAAAATAAGCTTATTAAAGTTTTGAGATTGGATTTTTTTTCCTGGTTAGGATTACTAAGTTTATACAATTTATATTTTATAGAAATGAGACCTCGATTATTAGGAACAAATCTGTTAGTGTTGAAATCTTTATACGTGATAAATCAAGCTTGTTCCAAGGCATTATTTCAAGAGAAATAGGCATGGGCAAGTTATGAGATATTGGAAAGTTTCTAAAACTTTGAGACTTTTAAAAAATTTATAAATCAGTATATAATGAATGAAGTAATATGCCACATAAGACATAGCTGGTTCATAAATCTTACCTGTATGGAGTGGGCAAAAGTAGGTTTACGGTTGTGAGTACATGAAACAATTTATTCTTGTAATATTATTTATTAATTATTGTATTATTTATTTGTATTACAACTGTAAGCCTACTTTTGCCCACTCCTGTATGCCTACATTTGCCCACACCTGTATATGTTAGTTTTTAACCCATCTTTAAGTCTTAATTTTAAAATTGTAGTGTGTATATGTAAAACATTTAAAAATACAGATTTAATTCTTGGGGGATATTTTTAAAATTTTTGGTAAATTATCAGTTAATATGAGATACTATTCTGAGTGATTCAGCCAAAGAAAATAGCAATAAAGAGTGCTAGGAAATATGTAGAACATTCAGATACCATGGTTCTTTTACAAGGTTTTTAAGGTTTCATTGTTCTAGCATGCATTAAAAGGAAACATTGGAGTGAATCTCTGTATCTATTTATTTGTTGGAATTTAAAATATTTTTCTTCAGTGTTTAAAATTTTTCATGTAAAAATAAAGTCTTGAAAGATTCTCAAGTTTGTTTTGGGGTATCAGCTACAAGCTTTAAAAATATGATCCTTCAGTTTTGAGATAAATATTTTGAATATGGTATAATATTTTGAACTAAAATTTTGGAGTCTCTTGTTCAGATTCCTTGTTTCCTGCTTTTCTTTGACTTTGGCAACCACTGAGACCCCACTTTATTCATCTTTAAATTAAAGAGGATGAAATAAGCATTAACTTAATTAGTGAATATTGAACTACATGCTAGGCACTGTGCTAAGTGGTTGGCATGCAACAGTGAATAAGATAGACATGATTATGTCCTTATGGAGCTGACAGTCATAAGTTAATTAATCAAATTAATAAAATAATTATAAATTGTCATATGTGCTCTGACAAAAACAAACAGGGTCCCAAGAGGTTGACTGTTTGTCTTACATCACATGTCACAATCTCTAATTACTTAGTTCATTTATCTACCTATTTATTGTCTGCCCTTTCCACCATTGGAATATAGGCTGTAAGAGAGGGTGAGACACCTTTCACCTTCATTGCAATACCCCCAAGGGATAGCACAGTTTCTGGCAGAGTAGAAGCTCAATAAATATTTGGCTGGCTGCCTGAAGAAATGAATGCAGGGATGGGATTGGTGAGATAGTCAGGGACAAGATCATGCAGGGGTTTTGATCTGATATGGGGAGGAATTGGAATGAAATCCAAAGGGCAGGGGGCAGCAAAGAGTTTTAAGGAGAAGCTAGATCTGTGTTATGTGTTAAGATCACTTTGGAAGCGATCTGGAAAATGAAGTGAAAGTATATATAAGAGTGAAAAGGTGAGACCAGTTACCAGGTGATTATTACATCAACCTAAGCTACAGCAACTCTCCAAGAACCCTTTTAGCTTTGACCATTCTCTGTTTTAAAGCTTGCCTATACTTACCAGTCTTCCTCTTAGTCACCCCATTTTCCCTACTTATTATTTAAAAAGAAATGGATGGGTTTATTGTGCATATGAGAACTTTGAATACAATGTCTTAAAAAAAAAACCCAAATCCCCAAACCTCAAAAGGAGGTAATAAAATAGACCAGAGGCTGTTGAATTTTTGTGGCAAATTCCTGTCTTCAGGTTTTGGATATCTACTAATTTATATTCTTACTTACCAAACATTCTTATTTCTGTCTGGAACTTTGGCTTTACTTGCTTCCAGATGCCTTTTTCTTTTCCCCCACGAGATCACCTCTTACTGTTTTAAACCTGCAAGGTACTGTTGTTATGGCTGAAGATTCAGAAGTAGAAACTTGGCGTATTTTGTATCTTAATTCTTAGGAATTTGATATCTTTATAGGTTACAAAGGTCTTAACAATAAAGGCTGAAAGGATGAATTGTTAATACTATGGGCTATTTATTTTTACTCAGGGCTATGGCCTTTAAGTAGTCAGCTTGAATATTTTTATCTGTGAAGGATTTCAAGCTTCTACTGTTGGTAGGAGAGGGAGTTGGTGCTTGGAGCAGGGAAATCAGCTTTATATTGGCAGAAATTCAGTAGCATCATCTTTGACTAGAGAAAACTACATAATTACACAGAGATAAAACCAGAAGAGACATTAAACTTTACTGAATTAAAAAATATAATGGTGGCTGCCTCTTTTCATTTGGTTTCTGTCATTTTGGAATCAGGTAAAGCTAACTATCCTTAGTAAGTTACCTTCTGTAAATAAATTCTATTCACTAGTCCTGCATCATAAAACTCCATACCAGGTATGGAGTTTTATGATGCAGGACTAGTGAATAGAATTTGCTGATTATTTTCCTTTAAGCTAGGACTTGAAATTAGTTGTATGAGTACACTTTAAAATGATATGGTTAGAAATGAAAAGTCAAAGTTAAAAGAGAATGCTAAATTATGAGTAAGGGTACTTGTGAGATACTGACTTACTTATACAAGATGGGCAAGGTAATAGTAATAGCTACTGACTGTTTTTTTATTCTATATGAATATTATATAACAAACCTTATCTGGTAACCTTTTTTATTTCTCCTCCTTAGTTCTTTAGAGATACATAAATCCGGTTTGGGTATTGAATTAGGAAATTGATTGCTAATTATATTGTTTGTTAAAATGTAAATAGAGATTGCCTGTTATCTGAGAGAGCTAGAAATAATGGAAGCAATTAAATTAGGACACTTTAACTGGTAAGAGAGTCTAACAAACTGTCAGATACTATTTTCTTCAGTAACTATCTCTTATCAGAATGATTTTTATGAAGAATACTCAAGTTGATCCTTAGTTCCGAAGGACGGAGTAAAGTTAAAAGATTAGGGTAAGAGAAGTGTGTTTTTTTTCTTTTGAATTAGTGAAGGGTAGTTTTGATCTTCTCTTTCACTACAGGAGCCTGAGAATAGCCCCTACTAAGAACCGTAATTCCTGTTTGTCTCGCAACATATATTTAGCAGCTTCAATTAAGCAATATTTTTATAATTAACAACTAGTCTTGTTTCCATGATATGGAAATAAATTAGTAGAAAAATAGGTAAGCCTAGTATGTTACAGATTAAGAGTTTTCTATCATTAAAACATGTGGTTGGCCAGTAGGGGCTAGTTAATAGAAATAAAAGCTGATTTTTTTGGTACAGATGTAGCTGTTGGTTAGAAAGAATGGTTTTCTAAAACAAACAAACAAATAAACAGCAGTAGGAACATTCTTTAACTCAAATTCAGTGAATAATTAATTATGCAGGTCTTGAGCTGGTATAGTAGAAAGAGTAAACGTTCTGTAGGGCAAGAACTTGGGTGTTGGTCATTTCTTTGCCATGGTGTGATGATATGCCATGTGAACTTCGGGAAATTACATAATCTTAGTTTCTTCATCTATAAAGTAGAGAGTTTGTAATAGTAATAACTTACCTCACAATATTACAGTGAGGATCAAAGGCTACATACACAAACATATCATGCTTGCATATACATATATACATGAAACTTTAAAATATTATTGCAGGTATTTGTAACAATGCAATGATTTATTAAAGGAGTAGAGAGCAATTTATTGCGTGAACAACTGAATATAAAATATTAGAGAATGTTTATTCATTACAGTGACCTTAAAGGCACTGTTTGATTAAGGACCTTTTCCAACCTCATCTTTTGCCATATAGGCCCTCTGATGATTTCTACAACAAACCAAGTGCCTTTTATTTCTCTGAGCTTTTTTTTTCACTTGCTTTTCATTAATACTTATGAGGGGTGCTATATCTGACTTACCCAATGTAGTTTTCCCGGTGTCTGACACATAATAGGTGCTTAACAAATATTTGTCATGAACAATGTGTAAATTAATGAGTGTGACTGTTTTTATTTATAGATACTAGAATTTGATTTTCATGTGTAACAAAATACTCTTTTTTTTTTCAACCATTAAAATGTAAAAACCATTGTTTAGGGGCTGCACAAAAATAGGCCACAGACTGGATTTGATTTGTGGGAGATAGTTTACCACCACCCCCTGAAAGAGGACATTGTATAAGTGGAACCCCTTTCCTGACTTAGAAGTGTATTAGGTTGGCCATAAAGTTCGTTCAGTTTCCCTGTACAATGGCTCTGTGCTTAGTCGTCTTTAATTTCATTTGAAACAATTTTGTTAGATTATATTTTGACTGCTGTCATATCAGCGTACATTTAAAAAAGCTAATCAAAATTGGTGAATTTTTGTATAGCTATTTTAATATTGAAGATGGAAGAAAATAAGCAACTGAAGTGCAAACAAAGATTTGTGCAGTGTTTGGAGAAGGTACTGTGACTTACTGGTCAAACATGTCAGAAGTGGTTTACAAAGTTTCATGCTGGAGATATTTCAATGATCAGTGCTCCACGGTTGGGTAGACCAGTTGAAGTTGGTAGCAATCAAATTGAAACATTAATTGGGAAGGAGCAAGGTTCTATCACTCAAGGAGATAGCCAACATTCTCAAAATATCCAGGTTAAGCATTGAAAATCATTTGTACCAGCTTTATTATGTTAATCGCTTTGATGTTTGGGTTCCATATAAGTTAAGTAAAAAAAAACCTTGACCATATTTGCCACATGTGATTCTCTACTGAAACATAGTAAAACATTCTGTTTTTAAAACAAACTGTGATGGGCTGTGAAAACTGGGTACTTACAATGTAGAATGGAAGACCACCACCAACCACACCAAAGGCCGGTCCTCATCCAAAGAAGGTGATGTTGTATATATGGTGAGATTGGTAGGGAGTCCTCAATTATGAGCTCCTTCAGGAAAACCAAACAAATACTTCCAAAAAGTACTGTTCCCAATTAGACCAACTGAAAGCAGCACTCTATGAAAAGCTTTCAGAATTAGTCAACAGAAAATGAATAATCTTCCATCAGGATAACAATGCAAGACCTCATGTTTCTTTGATGACCAAGCAAAAACTGTTACAGCTTAACTGGGAAGTTGTGATTCATCCACTGTATTCACCAGACATTGCACCTGATTTCTATTTATTTTGGTCTTTGCAAAATTCTCTTAATGGAAAAAATTTCAATTCCCTGGAAGACTGCAAAAGGCACTTGGAACCGATCTTTGCTCAAAAAGATAAAAAGCTTTGGGAAGATGGAATTATGAAGTTGCCTGAAAGATGGCAGAAGCTATTGGAATAAAATGGTGAATATATTGTTCAATAAAATTCTGGTGAAAATGAAAAATGTGTCTCTTATTTGTACTTAAAAACCTAATGAGCTTGTTGGCCAACCATATTAAGTTCCAAAAACTTTGGAACCTAGGAAGCATTTTCTTACAAGGATCATTGATATATATGTGATTAAGTTCCCAGACCAATGTACAAGCCTGTTTTATTTCTGGTATTCTGTATTACAGCAATACAACTAATTTTACCCCAGGAATAAAGTAGTGTCTGAAGGAAAATGGACTTCTCCTCTGAACTATTAGAATTTTCTTCTTCTCTGATGTCTCTTTCACCTGCTGCAATTTACATTCTAAAAGTACCCTGCTCCTTGGGGATCCGGTAGGGCTGGTATGGTGACCAGACTAAAAAGAAACTCATATATATGATTAGGGAGGAGGGCATAGGAAGAGAAGTGTTGCAGGAGAGAGGAGAAAGAAAATAGAAAATATCAAAATGAATTACACATAGTAGAGGTTAGTATCATTTTATAAAATCTCAGTTATGAGATATGTTATATCTACATATGTGCTGAGTCGCAATGAAAAATGTGTTTCTTACCATGGTGTGTAGTCCAAGTTTGAAAGCTTGTATTATAAGGATTTGAGATACTGGTCCTGAGATCCTTTATCAGAGCCAAATGAAAAATATAAAGGAAACCTCTTGACTACTTGCTACATTGTATTTCTGGTACTGAGCTACCTTCCTTACCAGTTTTGCAGATGAAAAGACAGCGTCATATAGCCAGTAAGTTGCACAACTGAGATTGAAACAGATGCTTACCTTATTTTAGAATATGGGCTTCGTTCATATATATGATGATGTTTTCCCTGTAGGAAATAAGCCCTATTTGGCTTCCATTGTATTTAAAAGGACAAAAATAGTCCCAATTGGTGGTAATGCACCAGATTACTTGAGACAAAGGTAGTTTGGCTTAAGTATTGGGACAGGGTCACTGGAAGAAAATGGTTACGAACTACATATGGAGAATGAAACAATGTATAAGAAAGGAAGGGGCTCTGTCATTTTGCCTTTTTCTTCTTCCCCCTACTCATTCATACCTCACCACCAGTATGGGTTCTTAACTCATACTAGAAACAGCAAGGGCTTGAGGATGAGGCTTAGTGAGGTAGAGTAACATAATCTTGTCTTTAGCTGAGAGGAGAATGAGAAGGGAAGCTCAAGTAGCAGGGCCACCTGGTCACCCAGATAGGTTGGCTGTTCCCAGGTGGCAATTTATCAGTGAGTGTAGGTAAAACAGAGCCTGCTATTAATTGTATTGTAAGCAGAAGTCTTGACTTTGTAGACTGTTAGCTTTGATATGCTAATTGAAAATAGTTCTTTTTTAGTTATTAAGGGAACATCTGTCTTAAACAACAAGTCCAGATTTAGTTACCCATTTTAAGTACTTGAAAGTCAATATGAGAGGGACCCCCGAAAATGGAATTTATTTATAAAAAGTTGTGTATTTATTCTTACATGTTTAAACTTTAGTCACCTTCCAGTTACTCTGCATTTGGTGCAGTACACCTATTGAGACATTTTTTCCACTGCTCAAAACAGTTTTTGAACTCTTTGATTTTGATGCCTTTTAGTGCTTCTGCTGTTTTGTTTCACCTCTTCCAGATTGGCAAAACATTTCCCTTTGAGGACTTTTTTCATCCAGGGAAACAAAAAAGTTGCTCAGGGTGAAATGGGGTGAATAGGGAGGGTGGAGCATGGGGGTCAGGCCAGTTTTGGTCAAAAAGTGTTGAACACTCAGCATGGTATGTACAGGTGCGTTCCTAAAACACTTGTCGTAAAGTCAGCAAACATGTTGAAAGAGTCTTAAAAAAATTCACTGAAGTCCAATGAATGCAGTCTCTCACAACAATGTCAGCTAGTACACTGATGCAGATGGGTTCCTAGAATGCTCATCTAGTGGCAGAAGCCTGTACTACAAGGGGTCTGCCCTGCAGAAGCTAATTGGTTTTTTTTTGGGGGGGGTCCTCCCTCATACATACCCAAGGCATCCCTTTTTCTTATGTACTGAGTTAACAAGTATGAGGTTCACCAAAACTCATTTATACTGATTTCTAATTTCTAACTTATCTGGATTTTTCTTTGGAAATAAAGATTGATTGGAAAGTTATTATTGTTAACTAGAAAAGTAATAAAACCATAGTGGACAAATCCTGGGTGAATTGAGTGGAAAAATGACAGACCCTTAGGAAAATGTATTCCTCTTTCTATGTCTGAGTTAGGATTCTTAATTTAGCTGTAGGAATTACTAATTCGAATATGATTAGTTTCAACTAGTAATATCTGAAGACTGGATGTAATATCACTCACCCTATGGTACTGCTTACCATATTTAGTTTTATAATCGTTAATGTGTCCACCTACCAGCTGACCCTGTGCACTTTGAGACTCATTTAGCGTAGTGCTAAGTTAGCATATAGGTTAAGAGCATAGGAGCCAGAGTGCCTGATCTTGTATCTTAGTGCCATGAGTTTCTATCTCTGTGACCTAGGGCAAGTCATTTAAATTCTCTGTGCCGCAGTTGTCTCATCTGGAAAATGGAAGTAATAGTGGTACTTATTCTATACAGTTGTTATAAAGTTTGGGAAAGTTAGTATACGTAAAGTGCTTTGAATGATATCTGGTATGTAGTAAGCATTCTTTTCTTTTGTAATTATTCTACATTAATTAAATCAATAAAAAACATTAGTTGAAAGGTAAGCCACAGTCTAGGAGAAAATATTTGCAATATTTAATAATATCCGAATAAAGGACTGTTATTCAAAATAGTCAAAGAACAAAGAAGAAAACAAGTAACCCAATTAAAAAATAAGTCCAAAACTTCAACAGAAGATGGCAAATAAGTGTATGAAAAGACACTTTGTATCATATGTCATCAGGGAGATGAAAATTAAAGCAGTGAGATATTACTACATACCTATTACAGTGAATCTGGAACACTGGCACCACCAAATGAGATAAGGAGATAAAACAACAGGAATTGTCATTCATTGATAGTGGGCATGCAGAATAGTATAGCTACTTTGGGAGACAGTTTGGTTGCTTCTTATAAAACTAAACACCCTGTTATCATGAGATCCAGCAATCATGCTCATTGATATTTACCCAAAGGAATTGAAAACATATCCACACAAAAACCTATACATAGATGTTTATAACAGGTTTATTTATAAATCCAGACAATGGACTGTTACTCAGTACTAAAAAGAAAGGATCTGTCAGGTCATGAAAAGACATGAGGGAACCTTAAATGCATATTGCTGAGTGAAAGACAGCAATCTGAAATGGCAACATCCAGTATGATTCCAACTATATGACATCTGGAAAAGCAAAATTGTGACAATAAAAAGATGAGTGGTTGCTGGGAGTGGAGTAAGGTGTGGGGAATGAATAGTCAGAGCACAGAGGACTTTTAGGGCAGTGAAACTACTCTGTGTGATATGATAGTGATAGATATATGTCATTATACATTTGTCTAAACCCATAGAGTGAATATACAACACCAAGAACAAACCCTGAGGTAAACTGGATTGGGGTGGTTATGATGTGTCACTGCAGATTTATTCTTGCTAACAAATGGAGTACCTGATGAGTGAGGTGTCATGGGGGAGGCTATGCATTTGTACTGCCAGGGAGTATATGGAAAATATCTGTATGCTCCTCTAATTTAGTTGTGAACCTAAAGCTGCTCTAAAGTAATAAAGTCTCTTAAGAAACGTTACTGATGCTGCTTGTTTTAAATAGTCAAAGCTAGCAGAGTCTAGCTAGAGTCAAAACAAGTAGCTCTGCTAGCTTTGAACTATTTATTGAATAGGGTTGAGGACAATGTAGTGAGTCTAAAACTGAGGGCATTCCATTTAAGCCTTCAATCCATTTTGAGTTTATTCTTGTATATGGTGTAAGGAGGTGGTCTAGACTTATATTTTTTTCAAGTATCTGTCCAATTTTTCCAGTACTATTTATTGAATAGATTGTCTTTATCCTATTGTATGTTCTTGTCTCCTTTATCAATATTAATTGACCATCCAGATGTGGATTTATTTCTGGGCTGTCTATTCTGTTCCATTGGTCTATATGTGTTTTTTTTTTAATGCCAGTGCTATGTTTTTTTGTTGTTTTTTTTTATTACTGTGGCCTTGTAGCATAGCTTGTATTCAGGTAGCATGATACCACTGACTTTCTTCTTTCTCAATATTGCTGAGGCTCTTTTGTTTGTTTTTTCTTTTTCTTTTGGCCATTCCATATAAATTTTTGGATTATTTGTTCCAGTTTTGTGAAACATGCCATTGGTATTTTGACAGGGATTGCATTAAATCTATAGATTGCTTTGGGTAGTATGGACATTTTAATGATGTTAATTCTTCCTATCCATGAACATGGTATATACTTCCATTTATTTGTATCTTCTTTGATTTTGTCTTCAGTGCCTCATAATTTTTTGTAGGTATTTTACCTCCTAGGGTGTGTGTGTGTGTGTGTGTGTGTACTCACGCACGTGTGTGCGTGCAGATGTAAATGGAATTGTTTTCTTAGCTTTCCTTTCTGATAAAAATCCTAGAAGAAAACATTGGCAGTAAAATCCCTGACATTTCTCTTAGCACTATTTTCTCTGCTATATCTCCTTGGGCAAGGGAAATAAAAGAAAAGTAAACAAATTGGATTACATCAAACTAGAAAGTCTTTACACAGCAAAGGAAACCATCAAAACAAAGAGACAACCAACTAAATGGGAGAACATATACACCAATGATACATCTGATAAGGGATTAATATCCAAAATTTACAAAGAACTAGTACTACTCAACACTAAAAAAACAAAAACTAAATAAAGAAACCATAAACAACCCAATTAAAAAATGATCAGAAGACCTGAATAGACATACAGAAGGTTGAAAGGAGGGCATACAGAAAGTTGAAAGACATAGGAAAAGATGCTCAGCATCACTAAGAGAAATACAAATTAAAACCACAATAAGATATTGCCTCACATTTGTCAGAATGGCTATTGTCAAAAAATCCACAAATATTACAGTGGCCTTATAATACAGTTTGGTATCAGGGATAGCAATCCCTCTTACTTTGTTCTTCTTTCTCAAAATTGCAGCTGCTATTCGGGGTCGTTTATGGTTCCATATAAACTTTTGAAGTGTTTGTTCTATGTCTGTGAAATATGCCATTGGTACTTTAATGGATATTGCATTGAATCTGTAAATTGCTTTGGGTAATATGGACATTTTGATTGTTAATTCTTCCAATCCATGAACACGGTATGTGTTTCCATTTGTTTGTGTCTTCCTTGAATTCATTCTTCAGCGTTGTGTAGTTTTCTGCATACAGGTCTTTTATCTCCTTGGTTAGATAATCAAAACAGCCTGGTACTGGCACATAGACCAATGGAACAGAACAAAACAGGCACATAGACCAATGGCACAGAACAGAGAGCCCAGAAATAAACCCAAGTCTCTACGGTCAGTTAATATTCGACAAAGTGGGAAACACCATAAAATGGAGTAAAAATAGTCTCTTCAACAAATGGTATTGGGAGAACTGGACAGCTACATGCAAAAAAAATGAAACTCGAGCACCAACTTACACCATACACAAAAATAAATTCAAGATGGATAAAAGACTTAAATATAAGCCGTGATGCCATTAAAATCCTAGAGGAGAACATAGGCAGGAAAATACCAGATATCTCACGCAGCAACATTTTTACTGATATGTCCCCCAAAGCAAGGGATATAAAGGAAAGAATTAACAAATGGGATCTCATCAAAATAAAAAGCTTCTGCACAGCTAAAGAAAACAGCATTAAAATAAAAAGAGAACCAACTGTATGGGAAAACATATTTGCCAATGATACCTCAGACAAGGGTTTAATCTCCAAAATATACAAAGAACTTACATGACTCCACTCCAAGAAGATAAGCAGCCCAGTTAAAAAATGGGCAAAGGACTTGGACAGACATTTCTCCAAAGAGGACATACAGAGGATTCAGAGGCACATGAAAAGATGCTCAATATCGCTAGCCATCAGAGAAATGCAAATTAAAACCACAATGAGATACCACTTTACACCAGTAAGAATGGCCATCATAAACAAAGCAACAAACAACAAGTGTTGGAGAGGTTGTGGATGAAAGGGGACCCTAGTTCACTGTTGGTGGGATTGCAGACTGATACAACCACTATGGAAAACAGTATGGAATTTTCTCAGAAAACTAAAAATGGAACTGCCTTTTGACCTAGCAATTCCACTGCTAGGATTATATCCCAAGAACCCTGAAACACCAATTCTAAAGAACCTATGCACCCCAATGTTCATAGCAGCACAATTTACAATAGCCAAGTGTTGGAAGCAACCTAGATGCCCATCAGTAAATGAATGGATCAAAAAACTATGGTACATATACACAATGGAATTCTATGTAGCAGAAAGAAAGAAGGAGCTCCTACCCTTTGCAACAGCATGGATGGAACTAGAAAGCATTATGCTGAGTGAAATAAGCCAGGCCGTAAAAGACAAATACCATATGATCTCACCTTTAACAGGAACCTAAACAACAAAACAAACAAGCAAGCAAAATATAACCAAAGACACTAAAATAGAAAACAGGCTGACAGTGACCAGAGGGGAGAGGGGAGGGAATTTCAGGGGGAAAAGGGGAAGGGGTCACAGGAACAAGTGTAAAGGACACATGGACAAAAACTAAGCAGGGTGGAAATGGGAGGGAGGTGGGGAACACTGGGGGTGGGGTGGACTGGGATGGGAGTAAAAGACAGAAAACTGTACTTGAATAACAATTAAGATAAAATTTTTAAAAAATCCACAAATAACAAGTATGTGGTGAGGATGTGGAGAAAAGGGAACCCTTGTACACTGATAGTGGGAAAGTAGACTGGTGCAGCCACTATGGAAAACAGTAGGGATTAACCTCAAAAAATTAAAAATGAAGAGCGATTCCATTCTTGAGCGTATATCCAAAGAAACCAAAAACATTAATTTGAAAGAATACATGCTCTATGTTCATTGCAATCTCATTTACAATAACTAAGATTTGGAAGCAGCCCCAAAACCCATCAGTAGATGAATGGATATAAAAGCACACAGTGTTTGCCAGTGTCCTCACTCTCTAATGCCAGCACCACTTCTAGCTCCAGTTGCTCCAGCTGAAGGAGAAAGGAGGGTAAGAGAAAAGGTGTCTAGGCTCAAACAAAGCAGACTGCCTGCAAATCCGTGTTAAAACACCTAGGAAGCAACTGGCTACCAAAGCCGCTTGCAAGAGTGTGTCCTATACTGGAGGATACCAGAAGCCCACTGAACTTCTGATTCTCAAATTGGTGTGAGAAATTGTTCAGGACTTGAAAACAGATCTGTGCTTCCAGAGTGCAGTTGTTGGTGCTTTGCAGGAGGCAAGTGAGGCCTGTCTGGTTGGTCTTTTTAAAGATACCAACCTGTGTGCTATCCATGCCAAACATGTAACAATTACACCAAAAGATGTACAGCTAGAATGCTGAATACAAGGAGAATGTGCTTAAGAATCCCTTATCATGGGAAACATTTTATTCTTAAAAAAAAGTCTCTTCTTCCTGTTATTGATAGTTCTGAACTTTTTTTTACTGATTGAGTCAAAAGGTACCTAAGTATATGATTGCAAGTGGGAAATGGGCCAGAAATAAGGTATTGACACTTTTTCCTTTTTTATTTGGGTGAAAATTTTTAGTGTAAATGTGGGGACATAAAGCATTAATGCAAGTTAAAATGTGTCAATGAATAAGTTTTAGCAGTTTAATTTTATAACAATATAAATAAACCTGTTAAAGTTTTTCAGATGATGCCAGCCTTTGGATTTTTTTTTTTGCATTTTTTTATTGTATTTTTCCATTGCCATTTAGCCCCCTTGTACCCCTTACCCCTGCAATCACCACACTGTTGTCTATGTCCATGAGTCCTTTTACCATCTTACTTGATCCCTCTACCCCCAAACTCCTCCCACCAAACTGTCATCCTACTCTATATGTGTCTGTCTCTGTTTTGCTTGTTAGTTCAGTTTGTTCATTAGATGCTTCATATGAGTGAAATCATGGTATTTGTCTTTCTCTGACTGGCTTATTTCATTTATCATAATGTTCTCCAGGTTCATCAATGCTATCGCAAAGGATAGACTTTTTCTTTTTCATGGCAGAGTAGTATTCTATTGTGTAAATATCCCATAATTGTTTTATCCACTCATCTATTGATGGACACTTGGACTGCTTCCACATCTTGGTGATTGTAAATAATGCTGCACTGAACATAAGGGTGCTTACGTTCTTTTGAATTAGTGTTTTGGGTTCCCACAGATATGTTCCCAGAAGTGGGATTGCTGGGTCAAGGGGCAGATCTGTTTATAATTTTTTGAGATATCTCCATTCTTCTTTCCACAGTGGCTGTACAAGTCACCATTCCCACCAACAGTGTAAAAGGGTTCCTCTTTCTCCACATCGTTGCCAGCACTCGTTGTTTGTTGATTTATTGACGACAGCCATTCTGATAGTTATGAGATAGTTTCCATTTTGGTTTTAATTTGCATTCCTCTGTTGAGCATCTCATATGTCTACTGGCCATCTGTATGTCTTCTTTGGAGAAGGGTATATTCAGGTCTTTTGCCTATTTTTAATTGGATTATTTGTTTTTTTTGGTGTTGAGTTGTATAACTTCTTTATAAATTTTGGATAGTAACCCCTTATCAGATGCATTGGTGAATATGTTCTTCCATTTAGTGTGTGATCTTTTAATTTTTTTAAAAGATTTTATTTATTTTTAGAGAGAGGGGAAGAGGGGGAGAGAGGGAGAGAAACATCAGTGTGTGGTTGCCTCTCATGCGCCCACTACTGGGGACTTGGCCTTCAACCCAGGCATGTGCCCTGACTGGGAATCCAACTGGCGGCCCTTTGGTTTGCTGCCTGACACTCAATCCACTGAGCCACACCAGCCAGGACGGTTGTGTTTTTATTTTGTTGCTGGTTTCCTTTGCTGTGCAAAACTTTTTAGTTTGATATAGTCCCATTTATTTTTTGTTTTCCTTGGCTTATGAGCTATATCAGTAAAAATATTGCTACGAGTAATGTCAGACATTTTACTGCCTGCATTTTCTTCTAGGATTTTTATGGTTTTGAGTCTAATATTTAAGTCTTTAATCCACTTTGAAATTATTCTTGTGTGTGGTGTAAGAAGGTGATCTAGTTTCATTTTTCTGCATGTATGTCAGTTTTGTCAACACCATTTATTGAATAAACTTTCTTTAGCTTATTGTATGTGCTTCCTCCCTCTGTTGAAAATTAATTGACTATAAAGGTGTAGGTAAATTTCTTATGGCAACTAAATGGTTTATGTAGCATTTTTCACTCATTCACTGTATTTTTCTGAGTTGTCTTACATGCAAGTACGTTTTCTTAATGTTGTCTGTCTTCTGTGCTGTTCCTGTAAATTTCCTATTAAAATACATTGAACTTTTTTTTAAAAAGCTGTGGTACATTTATACTATAGAATACTACTTGGCCGTAAAAAGAAGGAAATATTACCCTTTGCTACAGCGTGGATGGACTTGGAGAGCATTATGCTCAGTGAAATAAGCCAGTCAGAAGAAGACAAGTACAATATGATTTAACTTACATGTGGAATCTAATGAACAAAAAAAACAAAATTGAGACAAACCCATAGATACAGAAAGCAAGCTGGTAGTTGCTAGAAGGGAGGATGGGTGGGGGACTGGATGAAAGAGGCGAAGGGACTGAGAAGCACAAGTTGGTAGTTAAAGTATAGTCATGGGGAAGTAAGTGAAGCATAGGAACTATAGTCAGTAATATTGCAATAACTATGTATAGCGCCAGTTGGGGTCTGGAAGTATCAAGGGGGATACTATGTAAAGTATTTGATTGTCTAACCACCAAGCAAACCAATACAAGATAAAATTGAAAGAAAAAAACCAAGCTGAGGGCATTTCAGTATACATGGTGGGGCAAAAGTAGGTTTACAGTTGTGAGTACACAAAACAGTTTATTCTTGTATTATCATTATTAATTATTGTATTATTTTCCATATGAAAACAGTTTATTCTTGTATTATCATTATTAATTATTGTATTATTTTCCATATGAACAACTGTATACCTGCTTTTGCCCCACCCTGTATTTATTATAAAACTACTTTTGCAGATGGCTCTGCTGCTTTGTTTAGGATAGACAGTTGTGTTTGTTTTATTTTTAATATTTATTGGACTCTAGAACATTAGTTGGTTTTCAGGAAAGAATACTAACATTTTTAATTATGTAATTTTGTAGTATTGTTTTTGGAGATTTGGGGGGCAGTCTTTTAAGAAAACTGTAAAATAGGATGGAGTAGTGCATCATTCAGTAGTGTATTCCCAAATAAGAGCACCTTAAAACCTTTCCAAAATGAAATAAAGACAAAGGGACTCGGTGTTAGGGGAAGAACTGAAGTTCCAAAAGTGTATATTGTTTTATTGTTTCAGTATTTTAGTACATATTTGATCCTGTTTGAATTGAGTTTCATGATTTTTTTTTAACTCTGACTGAGATAATAGAATTTTCTTGAAGACACATATAAGTCCACATAATTGATGGGGCTGGAACTTATACCAGATTTTTAAGTTCAGTATTCTTTTGTAAAAGTACAGAATGCTCACAAACTTTTTCTTATCCTTCTCTGCCATCTCCCTCTCTTAGTGGGGAAATGTTTGCAGTCATTTATAGAGATAGTTGCTTTGCAGATAATCCTTGTACCACACTTTGTGAAATTTGTGCTTGGTGGGAGATGGGGAGAGCTCGAAGTAGCAATACTGCAGTAGGAAGCACCAAAGAGAGCTCTAGCACCAGGGTAGAGCTGGTTGCGCTCTTGTTTGGATAGCTCAATGGCAACCCCAAATCCATACATGTTAGTTGTTGCTGAAGAAATGTATAGGTAAATCCTACCTTTTACTGCTGCAGAAGTGCTTTTCTCAATCACTTTTGCTGTTTTTTGAATTTATTTTTCAGTTATTGTTGACATACACTATTATACTAATTCAGATGTACAACATAGTGATTAGACATTTATATAGCTTAAAAATTGATCACACCAGTAAGTCTAGTACCCAATATTATGACCGTATTCCTTATGCTGTACTTTACATCTCCAAATTACTGTTGCTTTTGATGAAGAATCATTAAAATTGTTTCCTTGATGGGCTTTTATTTTTAGGTGACTCATTACACATGTGCCGGAATTTTATATTATTACATTTTTGGGGTCAAATTTGGAGGTGGGAAGTTAATGTCACAGCCCAATCATACGTAAAACAATAATGTTATTAATGATTATTATTTGTTAAAACTGCCATTGTTAACAACCACTACTTAGTTCATGCTCTGGGCTAAGTGCTTTTAAGTTTTAGTGATAATGTGTATGACTCACTCTACAAGATAAATATTATCCCATTTTATAGCTAAAGAAACTGAGACTTCTTGACTTGCCTAAGGTTATATAACTAAATAAGTAGTAGAGCCATGGTATATAACCTAGGTCTACAGGGCTTAACTTTATTCTTTCTGTTGAATCAAGTATTCTGACATGTATATTAAAGTGGGTGTTAACTAATTTCAGGACAGTGTGACTTTCTTTGAACCTTTCTGCCAAGGTTCCCTCCCCTGTCTTCACTCTGCTATCAGCTGCTGTTGCTGGTACCCCTTAAAAATGATGTGTAAAAAATGCTGAATTAACAAATTGAGTTGTTGATGACCTACCATGGTTCCTGTAGCTGATATCATACTTTCTCCACCCCTTAAATAAAAGTAATTGTTTGTTCACAGCTCTTTCAAAGACTGAGAAACAGAAGTTGCTCCATTTGGTTGTACAGTAAAGCCAGAATCAGAACTAGGTCAGAATTCATTGGTTCTGATCAACACTTGAGTAATTAGTGAATCAAATTATCAAAGTAAATGCATCTTTTCAATATGATTATACCTTGATTCAGAGAGGTTACATTAATTGAAATTTGCTCATGTAGAAGAAAACAAATCCAGGTTATTTTGACTCATATTTGGAAAATAATGTTATGATAGTGGTCATTATTGCTCACTTTTTGCCCATTACACATGCTGGGTTTTTTTGAGGAAGATCATGCTCCATAAATATGAATGTTCTAGCATTTGGACTTATGGCTCCCTTGCCCACATTCATATTAAGAGAGATTGGTACAAAGGTGTAACACACACTTTGTTTTTATAAATCCAAGGATTTCAGTTTTCTGTTACTGTAACTTAAAATTTTAGATTAGCTTGTAGAAAACTGAAAGATGCTGAAGAGAATAGGAAGAAAAGGAAATCCCTTGTTTCTGTGTTTCTTAGACTAGGAAAAATGAATGAATGTGGCTAATGAGTAGTAGAAAGTAATAAATCCATAGGGATTTGGTTTGAATTTAAGTGACTGAATTTATAGAAAACTAATATTGTCTATATTAGCTATAATTGAATCAGTCAATATCTAAGGGGTACCTACTTTGAGCTTCTCAGTATGCCTAGTACTATGGAGATTACAAAAGGAATATGTAGTGTTTGATTGTCTAAGAACCTAGTGACTTTGGAATAATAAACCTTGTACTCTAAACATAATACACATTTTGAAAATGAAAATGTGAAAAACATTTGACACATTAATTACTAAAATTAATGGTGTCAGGCACAAAGGGGCATTTCTCTCTCTCTTTTTTAAGGCTTTGGTTATCTTTTAGAAGAACTTCACTACATAAGGAATGCTTTTCAGATACTCCTTGATCTAGTCTTTTTAAAGTGTTTGTTGGCTTTGTTTTTACGTGAGTTTATCGCTACTAAAATAAGAGCACCATGGGAATAGGGATTATGGCCTTCATGTTTATCACTGCATTTCTAGTGTCCAGTGATCAATAAATAGGTTTTGAATAAATTAATGTGCAAGTCTCCCTTTTTCCTGTCATCCAGTTTTTTGAAAGGTTTCTATCCTATGTGGGCTTCACATTTGTACCTTTTGTTTCTTTGTCAGCCCATTGCTATCCCAAAGTAATGAAATAATTAACACAAAGCTTAACGATTTTCTAATTATCTAAAGATTATTGTTATCTATATGCAGTTACTGCTTGACTTTGTTGTAACTTTGATACAATTGTCTCTCTGTTCCTAATTGAAATACTTTTGTGCCTTTACTGTCAATTTTTCTGACTACAGTCTCTTACCACCTCAATATTTAGTCTGCCCATCCTTTTAGTTTTGTGTTTTGCAGAGTTCAATCATTACGGAATTCTTAATCCACATGCTCTTCCCTGCTGAAGTAATCCCACCTCTAATGTTTAATTTTTAACTAAATGTAGATGTCCAGAGTTACACATCTGGCTTTCACCTCCCTCTTGAGCTACAGACTTATTTATTAGTTAGCCAGTAAACACTAAATATATGTCAGAACTGGGAATATGGAGATGAATAAGGCACAGTTTATCCCAGAGGACTGACAGTTTAGTTGGAGCAGAATGATTAGCAAACTAGCACTTATGTAGCACATTATATCTATATTAGAGTGCTTTGGGGCTAAAGAAAAAGGTGGCCTGAATCAGTTTGGATGGAGTCAGATAAATTTTTTCCCCTCAGTGATGCTTGAGAAGGATGATTAGGAGTTCACCAGGTGAATAAAGTGGGAGGAGTATTTTATGTTGTCTCTGTTAAGCCTGGTGGTTGTGCTCCCTCTGGAAACAGCCCATTACGGAATTCTCGGAAGTCTGAGGACATACAGCCTCAGGGACAGACAGTGAGAATCTCCCAGTGGACCCAGTGTCATGGTGAGCAAAATGTTCTCAAGAATTACATCCAGAAGAGAGAGGTGACTGTAAGAACAGGGCAGTTAATATCAAAACCCATTACTACTCTGTCAAAAGCAGTGTGTACAATGGAATCATTTAGACTAAAGCTCTGAAAGTTGTGTGTGCTGTATTTGCCCTCTTCTGTGATACCTGCTGTATATTGTAGTAGTGGTCATAATAGCTTAAAGCAGTGCTTTTCGGGCTGTAGTATGCATTATGGATCACTTGGAGATAATGTTGAAATGCAGATTTTGATTTGGTACATCAGGAGTGGGACCTGAAACATTCTATATTTTTTACAAGCTCCCAGTGATGCTGTTGCTGTCATTCCTTGTACTTTGAGTAGAAAGCGATTACTGGAGCCAAGAATGGCTAGGCAAATACAGAGTAAACAACCTATTTGGGATCATGAATAATTATTTATGTTCGAGGAGCTGGAATTAGTTCATGAGACTTATATCGGAAGGCATATTATGGCCCAAGGAGCAGTGATGGGGGATGAGCTTGCAGAGGTGCACAGGGGTTCAGATCGTGAAGGGCTTCATTTGTTAAGGAGTGTTAACTTCATGCTGAAGACTGTGGAAGGGCCGTTTTGTGCTGAAGTATCCTTCATCAGACTAGAGCTTTAGCATAAAAAAAAGGTGGCATAAGTTTTCAATAAATTGAAAGGTAAAAGTAGTCATGGCTCATCCTGATAGGGACATCAAATAAGTAGTTGATGATATAGATCTGAGCTGGAGAGAGATTTGAGTCTTCAGCCACTAGAGGAATAGGCATGAAATCAACTAGGCAGAGAAGGAAGCATAAAAAGAGAACCAAAGGTCAGACTCAAGAACACTAACATTTTCATGGTAGGGGGAGAGGACAAGGAAGAGCTTGTAGAGGAGAGTAAGATATTGCCAGAAAGTTTGAAGAGAAACAAGTATAATGTCGTTGTTTTAAATTTATAAAGAGACTATTAGCAGTGCCAGAGAGATCAAATAAAATAGAGCCTGAAAAGTCACATCTAGATTTGTCAGTTTGGAGATTATTTGTAACTTTAGCAAGAGACATTCAGTGGAATAGTGGAGACAAAAACCATGTTGTAGAAGATGAGGAGTGAAATGTAGATGAGGAAATTGGTTCAGCTGTGGTCTATTACTTTTTAAGAAAAGTTGGCTGAAAAGGGATGTAGAGAGATGGGAAGAAAACTAAAGTTGAGATGTTTATGTGCTTGGGGAGTTGGTTCAGGATAGAAAGATTAAAATTTAAACCTTTTGGAGCCAGAAACTTGGACGCCATCTTTAACGCTTACTTCTTAGTGTTGTGCCAAATCCAAGAAATTACTAAATCCTATAAATTTCATGTTATGCATATTTCTTGAATCTCTTTTTGCTCATCCATTCCCATCACCAGTCTACTAGTTCTACCTTTATCATTCCTTGCCTGGGCTCTTAAATGGACTTTCCCCCCTCCTATTCTCAGAGCACCTGGGAAAAAGAAAACTTGTCGTCTACAGTCTTGCTAGAAACCATGGAGATTACGGAAACCCTCACCCGAGGATATGTTTATTGATTTGAGAGAGAGAGAAAGGGAGAGACAGTGAGACATTGATGTGAGAGAGAAATATCAGTTGGTTGCCTTTTGTACTCAGGCCTACTGGGATCACACCCACAGCATGTGCCCTGGCTGGGAATCACACCCACAACCTTTTGGGATATGGGACCATGCTCCAACCAACTGAGCCACCTGGCCAGGGCCAGATGTCAGGCTTTTTAACATGACATACATTACCCTCTGGGACTGTTACTTTCTAACTTTATTTCCTGCCACTTACTGCCTCCCACTTGGATCCTGTAACACTGAAAAACATCCAGTTTCTCCCCTCCCGCACATATTTGTATTCTGCCTCCAGACTCCACTGATTGGGTACATCCTGCAATTCCTTGGGGACCACTCTTCCCTAGCAAGTTGTTAGGTGCTCATTTCTGTGTTGCATTAGCACCTTACCTAGCTTATTATATTTGTTATACTTCTTGCATTATTGACATTTTCTCTGGTTTTCTCTCTTCACATTAGGTTTATCACATTCATCTCTGAATTCTTTGTGGTGGTGGAGTTGGTGCTCAGCTGATGTTCATTGATTAGATACAAAAAGAAATATATGTAGTGGTGGTGGCATTTGACTGAACCTGGGCAGAATGGTAGGATTTCCCCAGGTGATCTTTTATGGGGAAGAAGATTCTGTGCAGAGAGGCCAGCATATGCAAGAGCATTGCGGAAATAAATATGATAATATTTGTAGATATACTCAGTATTTCTTTTAGACAGGACAGAAGCAGTAGAAAATATGAGAGATAGGGTTAGAAAAATAAGTTGGGTGCAGGTGAAGTGGAGCCTTGGACGCTATGCTTTAAGGTCCACCCCTCCACCCCCCCTTATGGAATGTTAAACTGGGTAGTAACACCAACTCAGAATTTTTAGGAAAGAATCTATATCTTCAAATATTAGATGTGGATAACCTGTCTGTTTTGTGCAAGGTTTTAGTAATTTCTGTTTTTGCTTTTAGTTCCTTTCCTACAGATTATAAAATGTTATTCTTTGTAGATATATCAGTACTTTTGTCATTATCTTTTAATATCCTTGATGACTTCTGCATTTTTCACTCAGAAATAATCATTTTGTAAGGGTAGTTTTTTTTATTCTTCTTTTAATATTATAAAGTATTGTAGTATTACAGTCATCTTCCCTTAAGAAAACTTTCTAAAGTTTCTCTCTTTTGACTTGGTAACTTGCTTCCTAGAATTGCTTTTTGAAATCTGTAAGTCTGGAGGTTTTGCTGTATACATGCTTTTGCAGATTATTTGTAAAAATATTAAAATTGATTTTGCATTATTCATAAGGGAGATTGACTATTCATTCTTGTCTTTTGCATATTCCCTTAAGCCAGTTTCCAGTGTATGGCTGCAAGACCCTCTCAGTTGTGTGTTTAAATGTGATATTGTGAAATTGTGGAAGGGAATCCAAGGATGTATTTAGGGAACTATTATACACATTAGGTGAAAGAAGGCAATACCATGTAAGGAAACAACCATTCTAAAGGGATATGCCACTTTACTGTGTTCCTGTAGAGAAAAATAGAAAGCTATGGTGAATGCTTATACCTTAATTGAAGAGAGAATTCTATATATACAAGGTAAGTCTAGAAAAAGTCCAACCATTGTTTATATAACTGGAAAGGTTTGCACTGGCATCAGTGCAACCTAGCAGCCAAGGAGAATGGACTGGAATGCACATGCACAAACAATGACAACTTCGCTGTACCAGTTAGTGGAGGCAGTAGATGCTATTGAGTGAGCATGTGTACTGTGTGGCTGTCACATTCAAAATTAATGACTGAGTAGAAAGTGAATCTGCATCAGATTTTGTGTTGAGCTTGAACATTCCTCTGAGGAAACATTGGGATGATTCAAAAAGCTGCAGCTATGGGCAACTGGTGATTGGTAGCCTCATCATGACAACATGCTTGCTTATGCATCACATGTCCTGCAGGTTTTTTTGGCAAAACGTCAGATCGCCCAGGTGACTCAGTCCCACTACAGCCCAGATTTGGTGCCCTGTGACTTCTGATTTTCCCTATAAAAGGGGAAAACTAAAATCACCTTTAAAAGGGAAGAGATTTCAGACCATTGATGAGATTCAGGGAAGTATGATGGGCCAGCTAATGGTTACTGGGAGAACTGTGTGCGAGGTCCCAAGGTGCTTACTATGAAGGGGACTGAGGTGTCATTGGTCTTCGTGCAGCATTTCTTGTATCTTCCTCAATAAATGTCTCTATTTTGTATCATACATGGCTGGATGCAGTAAATGTTACAGTATAGTTTGTATTTAAATGTTGCTAAACACAGCTGAGTAAGAAATCCAGGACCCCCCAAAAAAATCACTAATAGGCAAAGTAGTCTGGAAAGCTTGATAAAGAAAATAGGACATCAGTGAACCTTGAAAGATGAATTAAAATTCACGTAGGAGGGAAAGCAGTAGTGTGTGGTGGGTTCAGAGGTTGGGGAGGAAGGGTGGGGTAGGCATGAGAATGGTTTATTTGCATTGAATGGGTTATGAATGTTTTTAAGAATGTAGGAGAGGATGGATATGGAGGATGAGTGAGCTGTGTTGGGTGTGAAAGTTGTGGGGATATGTGAGAGGAAAGGATGTGAAGGTATATAGGAGTGTGAAGGTGTGCAAGAGGAAAGTATGTGATAGGATGTGAGGGTATTGTGTGATGTGTGAGAGGAGGGGTTGTGGGGTATGTGGTGGAAATGTGTAGGATGTGTATAGGGTTGTGAGAGGAACGTAGTGGGAGATGTGAGGGAGTATGTGAGTGTGAGAGCAGGGTGTGTGTGGAGGTTGTGAGTGTGCTATTTTCAAAGCAAAAACAAAAAGAAACTTTTGACATCCAGATATGCGTGTTAGTCCCTGTTATACTCATGTAACATAGCGTCAGAGTAAGTGTTGGCCTATTTTTTTCTTCCTCTGATAGTCTACATGGCCATCTCTGTTACTTCTTTAATCAAAAACGTACTGTTAATCTCAAATAACTGTCTGTGCTTTGAAAAGAAATTAGTCTTTGAGTAAAATACACCTTACCAGAATGCTGAATTTAACAAGCTACCTCTCACTTTTCTTGTTTGAGCATTTGCAACTTGAGAGCAGGTATCACACTTTGTATCCACCTGTCTAGTACTCTGTGGACTGCCTGGGGCAATTTTACCTTTTACACCTTCAGACCTGCTAACTAGTAAAGTCACTATTCAGTGACTCTGAATATTATAGGTAATTATCATAAGTCTTTTAGTTGCAAGAACTTAAGTATCATGAGTCTTTTACACCTGATTTTTCTCATTTCTTTCTCTTATGTTTAGTTAATCCACTGTCTTGTGAAGAACCCACTTCTTCCTTCCTCCCTTTTAATGAACTTCTTTTTTCATTACTTTTTATTACAGGCTACTCTTCGCAGATGTGCCATCCTTTTCCTTGAATATGCTCTTTAGACAATCAAATATCTTTATTTTCCAAATATAGCTAGAATCTTTTTCATAAACTACTATGAAACCTTTTTATTCCTTAAGTCTTCACATTCCTCATGTACTTGGCTTGCAAATAAGCACACAAACTTGTAAATAATTTCTAAAATTTTGACTTGTTCACTATTTAGAATGGATTGCAGATTCCACATGGGCAGAAAAAGGCTATTCTCTTTCCTTTGGTGTATTTCCATAACATTTGCTTACTCTGAGCACTTACATGGTTGCTGTCTGATAGCTGGTGCTCCTGTGCTGAGAGCTTATATGTGGAAAGGTGTTTCATCTGCTCTGTCTCAAGTTCCAGTTTTATACTTGTGGATTTTTATGATATTAAAAATTTGTTAAGAAGACATTTTTTTCTTTCCTTTTGGTCAATGTTGAGTAAATAAATAAATGCCAGTGAGTTAATGTATTATTACTAATTAAATTAATTGTTAAATAAGCTTTTTCCTACACTTGCTTTCTTCTAATCACTTTCTTTGCCTTTAATACCTAAATTCTGAGGACCTGATGGACATCAAATAATAATTTAATTTGGTTTTACTTTCTAAATCAGAGTTTTATTTCAATAAAAATTTTGTGTTTTGTCCCTCAGGAAAATTTGCAGAACATCTAGCTTAGGTGTCTATGCATTTATTGATATTTATTTTATTATAAGTAAATTTTTACAGCTGGTAATATCAGCGTTTTGTGCAGGGAAAAAAATAAGTAAAAAGCTGTGCTATCTGCTCTAGGTAAGTCCTAGCAAGCAAAAAGCATGGGACAGCTGTCTTAAGCCTTTTACTGTCTTTTTAGTGTCAGTAGAATTGAGCAGATATGTATTCAAAAACTAATTTTATAAATATTCTGAGGACTAAGTCCGCTGCTTAACCATCTGTTAAGATTTCATTTTAAAGACAAATTTGCCTCATGCTTTTTGGGATCATCTTAAATTGCTGCTCATATCGCCTTCTTTCTCTTCTTCAAGTTGACTGACATTTTTCATCTTTTCTGCTCATTCTCTTCCTTTGTTACTTTCTCCCTTTATATTTCTTGTGACTTGATTTTGTTTGTTGATGTTTGACATGAGTAGGAGAAAAACAATTTGTCAAGTGCCTACTGTTTTCAAGTGCTGGAACTCTTAATTGGTTAAGATTGCTTGCTCTCTGATGCATGGTTTTTTTATCCCCACATAGTGGCAAATAGTGGATCATGCACTTTCCACTTTCTTCTTTTAATTAGCATTGAAAAAATGGAGCCCAGGATATGATATGTATGTATTGAGTCTCCCACAGTAAAATTTTAATGATTTATAGCTAACTTGTTAAATGTGTCTCATCAGTTTTGCATCCATCAAAAAGGAGTCATACCTTTACCCCCCATGGTGAACGTATTATGTAAAGCCCAATTAAAAGTAAAATTTATCTTGATGTAAAAAGCTTCTTATTGTGTCTTAATGGATAATTGGATTCCATGGATATTCAGCATGTTTAGTAGTTGACCTAAATTATGTTGATTTTCATTTTGTTGTGCTTTATATTTTCAAAGTATTTCTCAACAGAAACCTCTCTCTTTTGCTCCTTTTCCAGTCTGATATCAACAGACTGCCCAAGTTTTTCATTGATGTTTTGTCATTGCCACTTCTGCAAATTCAGGAAAGTTACCATTGCTGTATCTCTTGGCTCAAACAATTAAGGAAGTATTGATGTGACTTCTTCCATTGACAGAAATGCTATTAGATAGCCATGGTAGGAGTCTGAGTCATCTGCCACTGCCTCCAGGTCATCTAGTTGAGCAGGATTGTGGCAGATGCTGTTCAATGTGTTTTTCCTTAAAGTTATAATGATTTTCTTTCTTAAAATTGTATCTTTTTACTCCCAGAATTATGTATACATGTAGTTTTACATAGAGATACTTCAGCAGTAGAAGTTATATTGTCTTTCTTTGGTTTCTAGGATTTTCTTTTTTGTTTGTTATAGATAACCTTTGCCTTACCTTCTTGGGAGCACCTTTTAAGTACACAGGAGAGAACAATAAGAAACATTCCAGAAAACAATTCTCAAGTGTAGGAGAAGACTGTGTTTAGAATAGGCAGAGTGGTTATGATTATTAGCTCATTTACTAGACACCTAATTTGTTGTTCTCATGGTATCTTCATTTCCAGATGGTGTTCCTTGAAATGCACACATATATTATTTATGATGGAATATTGCTATAGATTTTTTATGGGATGATATAACTGAAGCAATGGTTGAAAATAGAGTGGGTATGTTCCAAGAAGACCTCTTATATGACATGTGTTATAATGAGAACATTAGGCTAGTTAGGCTCAGGATGATGCAGTGTCTAAAGCGGTGCTACAAAAGAACAGTAATGTAAGCCACAGAATGTAATTTTAGATTTTCTAGTAGTCATATTTTAAAAAGTAAAAAGAAAAGGTGAACTTAATTTTAATAATATGTGGTATTTTATTTAACTCAGTATATTAAACATATTTCAACATGTAATTAATATGAAAACTATTAGGGTTTTTTTATACAAAGCCTTTGAAATATACTGTATATTTTACACTTCTGGCACAACTCAGTTTTGATTAGCCTCATTTCTAGTGCTCAGTAACCACACATGGTAGTGGCTACTGTGTTAGACAGCTTAGGTCTAGAGTGTTCAGTGAGATAATGGTGAAGTGAGGAAATCGGGGAAGGTATAAGAGGAGCACACATGAGTCTCTAAGGTTCTCTAAGATTTTCTAAGTCTTGTTTTGTGAATGGTGTGGATAGTGAAAATGAAAATAGAAGTCTGGGATTGAGTCTCCACTTTACCACATGAACCTAGCCCAGGGAATTCTATATGAAACAGTGTGAAATTTCAGGAGAGTCAGATTGAGAAACTGGTATGAAACAGAGTTTTGGTGGATGATAGGGAAACCAGCTGGAAAATGAGAACAGCAAAGATTCAAAAGAAGATGAAAATAGGAAATGGCAGAAATTGACAATGGCCAGTATTCTAAAAGAGGAACAAGGTAATTGATTATCATTTTAAGGAAAACATCCTTTCCGATCAAGGGTTTGGTAACCTAGGCTATATCATTACAGTTTGGAGGAGAGTAGTAATTTCTCATAATGACACCCAAGAGAAACCATTGTATCAGCAAATAAAATTGATTGCAGGTAGTAGGGAGGTGATAGAGGATGATTTATACTAATATAGTAGAGAGGAAGGGTCTGAGGTAAATGATTGATTTTTAAGAAATAAGAACCAGATAGAGTTTGTAGTGACTTAAGAGCGAATGAAAGATACAGAATATTATATCAAAATTTACTGCTTAAGCAGTGAATAAGAACTAGTGATAGGGGCATTGGCCACAGTATACAAGCGAGATTAAGAGCTCATGCTTTTAGCTTTGGTCCAGTCCTGGCCCGACCACTTAACTTCATATTCCTTGGCATATTACAACCACCCAAGCCTCAGTTTCTTCACAAATTGGGCAGAAATAGTATCTACTTCATAGAGTAATGTAGATTGAATGATATTATGCATATAGTGACCTTGACCAGTATGACACAGCTTCCTGTTATTCCTCTTAGTTTGGAATAGCTAAAGGAAGGAAAAAGTTACAATAGTGTTTTCTTGGAATACATGTTCATACCGTATCTACTAAGCTATTACCCCATATGGCAGTTTTCAGAGTTCAGTTTGGTGAAACCTTTTGATAATTGATTTTTCTTTTTACTCATAATTAAAATTCAGTGAAGAAGGATTTTCTAAGTCTTGTTTTGTGAATGGTATGGATAGTGAAAATGAAAATAGAAGTCTGGGGTTGAGTCCCTGCTCCACCACATAGTGACCTAATCAGTTCATCTCTCTGGGACACAGTTAAGATTGAAGTAATTAGTGATTCTCAAGCTGTGGTTCGAGGACCTCCCAACATTAGAATCATCTTGAGTGCTGGATAAAAATTCTTGAACCCCATGTTAGACCCACTGAAGTAAAATCTGAGGGTAGAGCTAAAAGAGTTTTTTATTTAGCATTCAAGTGTAGCTTATTTACACCGTATCTAACCACCAGAAAAGATGATTCCAAGATTTTTCCTTTTTCTTTTTGTTATCCTCAAAGACATTCTTTCATTGCTTTTTTGAGAGAGAGGAAGGGAGATGGAGAAACATCAGTATGAGAGAGACACATTAATTAGTTGCCTCCTATGCACACCCTGTCCTGGGGTCGTTTGCTTAGACCAGAGATCGATCCTACAACCTAGGTGTTTGTCTTGACCTGGAATGGAGCTCACAATCCTTTGGTCACAGAATGGATATCACTCCAACCAACTGAGCCACACTGGCCAGGGCCCAAGATCTGTTTTGATTCAATTATGAATCTACTCACTGGATGTTAAGTATAGTAGGAATTGCGTCAGAATAATGATATCTATTCCTATTTACCCTGTAGGATTGTTGTGAGCATCAAGTAAGATACCTTTACAGTTGTAAAAGTAAGTTTCAGTGAAAAAATATAAATTTTAGAATCCTATAGATTGTAGTATATATAATACATGTTACACAAACATACATTATAATATCCATGTATATAAGAACTGACTCTTACCTGTAAGTCTATAATGATTTATACATGAGGTGAATCTAGGTGGATCACAGGTCTTATTAAGTATTGATACCAGATTTCCTATGCATAAAATGTGTTTATTTTTATCTTCCACATCTCATTTAATTTTTTGCTGTTTTTAGTCACATAGAGACTAAGCAGGATTATAGACATTCAAACCAGATGATGACTATATCATTTGAAATAAGGACTCTTCTAATTTTTAAATTCAGAGGTTTAAAACATTTTATATTAGGAATATTAACATTAGAAATAATAATTCCTAATATTAGTATTAGGAATAATTCTCTTTAAATAATTTCTGTGACTCTTAATTGTTTAAGGTAGAAATCCTATTTAGGGATTATCTGTAGTACGTCTTTAATACTCTTTTTCCACCAGTTAACCCCCCTGTGCTGTCTAACACACCAAAATACCAACCCAGAACAAAAAGCCTCTCCCACTACTTGGGTATTTTCTCTAGGAATAAAATATAATTCCCTGTTTTCTCCATTCTGAGAGAAGACAGACTGTTATTGAATAACTCCTTTGTGCTAGTTACAGTGTTTCATGCTTAAATATTATTGTTTTCATATTTAATCCCTACATATAACTTAATATATAGAAACACGTATTAAAAATGCAGCATCCAGATAAAAAAACATATTTTCAGAGAATTTAATTTAGTGGGTCTGGATTGGGTCCCAGAATCAGCATTTGGTGATTTTGATGGAAGTTGGGTAGTCCCACACTGGAAATATTATTCTGACTTTCTTTTTGCCTCTACAGGCATAATTTATGCTTCTGGCTGCATAGCATAAATTAGGAATAGTGTAGTATACTTCCAGCTTGAAATTGGTCATAAAAATGTTGCACATCACGTGTATTTGTGTGTGGTTTTCCTCAGGAGTTCAATGATATTAACACAGATGTCAGATGAAGGTGACAGATTGACCACTTGTACGTTAAAGCTGTTTAGTATCATAGAAGACATTTTTTAAAAAATTCTCATTTGAGGATATGTTTATTGATTTTTAAAGGGAAGGGCGGGGGAGAATCAGAGAGAGACAGAGAGAGATGGAGAAATCTATGTGAGGGAGAAACATCGATTGGCTGCCTCCTGTAGGTACCCCTACCAAGGATCCAACCTGCAACCTAGGTGTGTGCCCTGATCAGGAATCGAACCTTCAACCTTTTGGTGCTTGGGACTATGCTCCAACCAACTGAGCCACCCTGTCAGGGATCACAGAAAACCTTTTTATTAAAAAAAAAAAAAATCAACCCTGGATGATGTGGCTCGGTGGATTGAGTGCCAGCCTGCAAACCAAACATTCAGCAGTTCGATTCCTGGTCTAGGGCACGTGCCTGGGTTGTGGACCAGATCCCCAGTAGGGGGTGCACAAGGGACAGCCACACATTGATGTTTCTTTCTCTCTCTTTCTCCTTCCCTTCTCCTCTCTAAAAATAAATAAATGAAATCTTTAAAAAATTATCTTAAAAAAAAAGTAGGATATAGGATTTACTTCTTGGCTTTTCTTTCTTAAGTTAGCTTCAGGGATCCAAAAACATTACAGCCTATTAGTGGAAACTGTTAAGATTTTGTGGCAAAATAAACAGGGAAGGGGAAAATAGGATAGCAGGAAGTGTCTAGTACTTCTGTGAAGAAAAACTATTGAGTTTTATTGTATGCCTGGTACTGTGCTTCTGCAAACATCTTCAACACTAGCATTCACATCTTGAACGGATTAAATGTCTTTATTCCCATGAAATAATCCTCAGGTTTTGATCTTTTTTCCTTTTCTCATTTAAACAGTTTGCTCACTCATTGTTATTTCTGTTTTTCTTCTAATATGTCTCACTTGTTGTCTCACTCCCTGATTCTCCATTTTTACTGTATGGTATAATTATAAAATGAATGAAATAGTTCACAAAAACCTGAAAATTCCAAAGTAGTAAAGTAAGCAAAAAATTAAAACTTGGTTTCATAAAACCAATTTTCTTACACCAGTGCTGCTTCCTTTTCACTTAGTCATTACCTCAAAGCCTTTCCTTGGGTGTTAGATATATGACCGTGTTTATTTATATTTGAAAATGCTAATATTAGAGACAGATCTTTGATTGTGTGGCCCCTAGGACATAATTTTCATTAGCTTATCACTATCATTCTTTTCATCACATTTATGAGGCTTTTAATATCTGTAGATATGTAAGTTCCCTTTGGGCTGGAACTTTATTCAATTACAGTTTGCATTCAATATTTTTTTAAAATTTTTTTTGTGTTGTTCAAGTCCAGTTGTCCCCATTTTCCCCCCATTGCTCTCCCCTGCCCTGCCCAGCCCTCCTTCCACATTCTGTTGTCCTCCCCATTGTCCTTGTCCATGGGTCCTTTAGGGAAGGGTCAAGTCAAGGAACATGTATTCAATATTATTTTGTATTAGTTTCATGTGTCCAGCATAGTGGTTAGACAGTCATAGACATTACAAAGTGATTCTCTTGATATTTCCAGTACCCACCTGGCACCACATATAGTTATTAACAATATTATTGGGGTTCAAACTTTTATTGAAGTTGTTACCATTCTTAATTTGTTTTTAAAAACCAAAATTGTGCTTCACTGAAAATTGAGTGAGGTGGGCATAAGTGCTAAATGGGAAGAAAGTATGTGAATTCCACTAGGAATTCATCTTCAGACTTAGTGGAAAGCCAGAGATTAGAATTGTTGACCCCTGAGTCACCAGCCAGCCAGCTGCTTAACAGAGAACAACTCTGATGGATGCAGTTGTTACCCATGTCCTTTCAGCTGCTTTTTGTCTCCATCCTTTTCTTCTGTCCTGTTGCTCCTGTTCCTTCTTTGTCTCCTCAGTGTACAAATACATCACTGAGTATAAAAAGAGGTGACAATAGTAGCATTATTATTGAAGTCTCTGTGTCTCTGAATTCCTTTGCTCTCTGCTTACACACGTTCTGATCTCAGACTTTCATTCCAAGGATAGACCTAAACATTGGCCAGTTGTGCATTTAGTTTCTGGCACTGGGAAAGTGTCTTTTAACTTGGAGGAAAGTGCCCTATATTTGAACTTCTTTAAATCATATTTTGGTCTGTTTCAGTGGCTCACTAGTAAAAAAAAAGTCTCATGTTTAATTGTTTCACAAGTAAAGGAGAAGGAACAACTCAATAATTGTTAGGGTTCGGTGGATCTTTGTTCCTTAAGAGAATGATGGATATAAACATTTCTGAGTGGGAGTATGTTGAAGAAATGGTGAATTTCATTCAAGGTGGCCTAACAGCATTCTTTGCAAAATATTTAACTTACTAGAACATAATAAGCAAGGATGTATCCATGTGTTGTCTCTCTTGCAATGTTAGATTTAAAAGTAAATAGGGAGGTGTATATAGTGATGGAACTGTTTCATGTTATGATTATATTGGTGTGTACATGAACCTACACATTTGAAAAACATTGCTTAGAATTAACACACACACCCCCCTATATACACAAATAAGTGCAAAACTGGGGAAATCTGAATTAGATTAGTGGATTGTATCATTATCAATATCATAGTTATTCCATAGTTTTGTAAGATCTTACCATTTGAGGAAACGAGTTAGGGGTACATAGAATCTCTCTATATTATTCTGTGCAACTGCATGTGAATCTGTCATTATCTTAAAGTAAAATGTTTAATTAAAAAAGTAAATAGTTTAACCTGCTTGACTATTCTTCTTTTCTACTTTCAGTGTTGTCTGTCATACTGCTGAACACAAAAAGCACTATTTTACCATTCACTTAAAAAAACAAGAGTTTTCCTAGTTTTATTAGTTGGTTATCAGTGGTGTAACATATTAGAAAATAATTCTTCACATAGTAAAACATACCGGTTATTGATTATTGTTGAAGTAAATGTGGCTTATTTTCAGTGTAAACATGACATTTCAAGTGGAAGTTTTATTAGTGAGGGTGATAAAAATTGTGAACTAAATGTAGAATGTTTTACAGATATTTATATGAAACTTTCTGAAGGAGGCTAGTCTAGACTATTTTCTGCGATAACTTTGGTCATGGTTAAAACTGTAACATTATCGTGCTACTTTTTTTTTTTTTTTTACTTTTCAAAAACTTTTTATTAACTGTTGACTAGTTATACAGAGAAATATGAATGCTTACAGTGAAAATCATTACATGTAGTATAAAGGTTTTGTTTCATTAAGTTGTGGGGGCAAATATCTATTGAGATAGTATTAAAATAATTCTATTGTGGTAATTAATAGAAAACAAAATTGTTAGATTTGGGGCAGTATCAATACAACAAGACTGTTAAAGTATTGAAAATTTTTTTCTTTCATTTTAGAAGGTAAAGATTAAAGCTGGATTTGGAGAAAATATTTTAAAATTATTAATGTTAAAGATTTAGATTATCTTTAATCTAAAGATAATCTTAATCTTAATGTAATCTTAATGTAATATTAAGTAAAAGTGTGTGTTAATCTGATTTTATTATTCAAACAACTCTTAGTTGTTTGGGAACCGTTTCCAAACTTGAGTTATTTTGCCTTTGTTCATTTTATGATTGGTAACTTCTACAACTTTTTCAAGCATTTTCTCTGTGTTTTAACTCCACTCTGCTATGTCACCCATTCAAAGGGTTTAGAGATAAGGAGGGTGGTTGTAGAAAGACAATATCAAGGCTTGAAAGAGTTTGATGTTCAAAGAAAATTCACTGACTGCTGTGAATTGAAGCTGAAGAGGAGCCAAACTGTGGAAGGATTTAAGTGTTCAAGTTTTATTTTAAGGCGTAGGACAGTGGAAGGCCATTCGATGGCTTTAAATTAGGGAGTGATTTGATTTTGTTGGCTTTAATAAAGTCTCTGACTTCTGGATGGAGAAATGATTGGATGGGATAAAAGTGGAACCTGGGAAATTAGGGAGACTTATTGCTCTTCTTCAGGAGATTGGTGACTCCCTGTAATAACCTTCTTACTCTACTGGTACTCACCTCCTTCAAACACTGGTTTAGATTTTTTTCTAATTCTATTACTTATGACTTAAATCTCTGACCTGATTTTGGTGTTTTTGTTTTGTTTCAGTTATCGATAAATTGTCATTTGACGAAATAGCTAACATAATTTTATTTTATTCATTATGCGTGCTAGTGTGAATATCTTTATGGCTAGTACACCTTTATGGAGAGTTTATTTACTTTCTAAATTGTTCTTACTACCTACGAATGAGTTGATGTGGCTGCTCTTAATATCGAACAGACTAGTGAACACTTAGTATACTGTAAGCGTACTCACTTGATTTTTGTTTTTCTTTATTCACTTTTTTCTAAATCCAGTCTAAGACAAAAGTCTACTTTTTTTAGAGGCATTAACACATTTTTAATTTCTTTTACATAAAGTACATGTAAAGTACTTGATAAAGATTAAAATTCCATAGTCTTTGTGATTTTCTGATTATTTATCTATCATTTGTGCCTTCTCACATACCTTAGAGGAGAAATTAGAATAAACCTTAATTGAAATTCAGATGTATCTAATGATTTGTCAGTTTCTCTCTTTCTACTTTCAGTGTTTTGTTTTGAAAATAAGCCTCTTGTTTTTCTCTTCTTTCTAGTTGAGGTTAAAGATTTCTCAGATTTTGAAAATATTTTCTTTTTCATTATTTCTGCTTAGTACCTGAATGTCATAGTGCCTGATACAGTGTGTTCCAACACTGTACGAGGTCTGTTAAGTAGGTATCCAGCCATGTAGTATGAAAAATAGAGACATTTATTGGGAAAGATACAAGGTATAAGAAACATTGCACATAGGACAATGACACCTCAGTCCCCTTCAAAGTTGGCACCTTGGGATCTCGTGCAGTTCTCTCAGTCACCATCAGGTGCCCCATCGTATTTTCCTAAATCTCGATCTCTTCCCTTTCAAAGGTGATTTTAGTTTTGGAAAATGCCAGAAGCTGCAGGGCACCAAATCTGGGCTATTGTGGCTGAGTCACCTGGATGATTTGATGTTTCACCAAAAAACTCTGCCGGACATGTGATACATGAGCAGGCGCGTTGTCATGATGAGGCTGCCAATCACCAGTTGCCCATAGCTGTGGCCCTCTGATCCTCTGATAGTTTCTGCAGAGAAATGTTCAAGCTTAATGCAAAATCTGATACAGACTCATTGTTCTGCTTGCTTACTGATTTTGAATGTGATGCCTACACAATACACATGCTCTCTCAAGGGCAACTACCATCCCCACTGACTAGTACAGTGAAGTCGTCATTGTTCACACATGTGCACTCTAGTCCACTCACCTTGACTGCTAGGTTACATCAATGTTAGTGCAAACTGTTCTCGTTATATTAACATGGCAGGACTTTTTCTGTATAGACCCCATTGTACATTTGTTGAATGTAGATGATGCTTGGTGTCCTGTAAGATTTCTTGTTACATGTCACCGAAATAGGACATTAAAGTGTCCTGCTGGGGTGAAAGGGGTAGGGGAGTAGAATTTTCTCATTCGTGAGGGGGAAAATATTGGGCTCTTCCTTTTCGTGTTTTTTTGTTTAATTGGAAATCTCTACCCATAATATTATGAGAAGCCTACTTATATTGATTGAAATAAGTGAAAGCTGTTTTTTTTTCCTTACAACTATTACCTCTGCTCTCTTTTTAATAATTAAAAAGGCACAGGGAGGTTGAGGTCTGGAAATCTGCCAGGCTTTCTTGGACTTTCATAGAAAAACAGTCTTAAATGTAGTCCCAGGTGTTAGTTAATTGAATAAAAAATTTGGAGCTTTGTGATTTGCTCTTTTGCTGGCTTGTGTGTATATACACATATACCTACTTTATATATTCAGAAAAGTGAAGTTCTTTGGTAATTGGTGACAAAAATCAATGCTTTATTCTAGACTATCAATCATATATACCAACTTGAAGTATATTTCTGCCCAAACAGATGTCAAGTCATTCCTTAAGAAGTTAAGAGTAGTTACCTTTAAAGATAAAATCTCTCTGATTCTGATGCCTTCATACTGTATTTTCTCTGCCTGTATGTCAGTGTGTCTGTATCTGTGACTTTTAAATAAAATTTTCTTTCTTTGGGAAGGAAATATTACAATGGATGTCTTTTGATATTTAGTATTTAGTAATTGAGTGCTGGTTCACTAGCATCCTTTATTGAACAAGCCCTGTGTAGAGAGTACCTTCTGTATTTAGTGAAGAATTTAAGAAATAAAGTCTTCTAAAAGTTTTGATAATACAGAAATGCACCCTTTCGTGTTAAACTGGATTTACAATTAAGTGAATTAAGAAATAGGCAAATTGTAAGAAGTTGAGTGGTGTGTCTCAGTGGGTTGGGCGTAGTCCCAGTCAGAGTGCACATGCCCGGGTCACAGGCTGGTCCCTGGTTGGGGAATGGGAAAGGCAACCATCCATGTTTCTCTGGGACATAGATGTTTTTCTCCCTTTCTTTCTCCCTCTCTCTAAAAACTAATTAAATAAATAAAATCTATAAAGGGGCTTTTGCCTCTTTTATGAAAGAAAATTCTACCATTACAAATTTGGTGCTTTCTTTGGGACTCTAAATTTATGTTTAGGCTTTTAAAGAAAGAGGTTTGAAAAAATGAGCTGACTTATGGGTTTTTTTTTCCAAATCCTGGTCTGTGTATAAGTAGATGTGTACTTACTTTGTAACTATCTATATGGGGGAAATTAGTCACTTATGAATTAACAATGTTGAAATATATTTTAGGTGGTTATCTTAAGTAATTTGTTAGGAATTAACATTAGCAGTCCTTAAATAACCAGTGGTTAAGTGTTGACTTCTAAGTACCTTTACTCTCCTTACACACACACGCTTATGCTGTGTCTAGTCTCACAACCTGGGTTTATCTTTTTAGTTTTATTACATATTAATTGTGTTTTTAGTTTGTATGACTTGAGCTAAATGGATGGAATCTTGCAATATTTTGTCATACTGATAGTAAATACTAAATACAGAATGTAACAGGCAAGGCAAAAAATATTCCTGGGAAGAATGCCAGAAAGTGTTTGGGTGTTTGTGTTTTTCTTTAGAAGTGCCTGTTTGGTAGTAGGAAGGTGCTTAGTATTAAAAAAAAAATAGATTGGCAGGACCCAGAATGTTGCATAGCCATGCAGAAACGTTATTTGAAAATTTATTCTCCTTCCTCATATTTGTGACCTGTTTATCAGAAGTCTTTTGGGACATTGTAGACTTTACTTTTCTTGCTAATGCTTAGAAACAGTCCAGGGCAGCCATATGAGGAAGGTGATTTGTGTTCTATGATGTGTATTAATATAGAAAAGAAAGGATACCAGGAGACCTATGATGTGCTTATAGTTGCAGTAGAAATTATTAAAATGAGTATTTCAGTTTGGAAAAATTATATAACACAAAAGTAATAAACAAGAATTAAAAATTTTTCTCTTCTAATATTAGGAATCTCAGTTATAAACATGAAAAAGGCATTGGTGATTTTTCAAAATAAAGCTCTTTAAGTGATTTTATATTCTGTTAATATTTAAGGGCATAGTGAGTTTCAGTTTTCATTTTTTTCTTTTAAAAGAAGTGCATTAGTACCCCAATAAATACTCATATTTTTCCTAAAGTTGTTAGTTTGAAACTGCCAGATAATATTTTGATGAAAACTTTTGTGATGACTTTTTTTTAAACAGGTGTTTTTTTTTTTTTTAAGGTTCTCACTCTTAGTACTTACTAAGGTTCTTCAAGGATATTTCATATTATAGCAGTTGAAGTTATCCATTTTTACTTTTTGCATCATAGTTTGATGAGTTGCTATAAAGAAGGCCTGTATCTTCGCAAGTAAATAAAGCACTAAAACACCTTAATGTTCACAGTATCTTTTCAGTGTAATTGAGACTTTTAGATTGTTTTTAGTAGGCTGTGTGTGTAGTGTTTTCTTAATATATTTTAGGCGTTCTCTTCTGATTTTGAGAATTTCTGTCTTTTACTCCTATAAATGTAGGCCTGATTTGGCTTTTGTACAGTTTCTAAAATAGCCCATTAATTCTGATGGGAGTGCTGATCTCTAGTTGTAGCCACCATGATCTCCCCAGCCCCCAAAAGATGAACATCTAATATCAGAAATCTTGTTTAATACAGTCCAAGTAATAGGTGTGTGTACTTGTACCTGTTTTGATGAAATTTGTGTCGTTAATGAATGCTGGTAATGAATGCTACATAGAACTATTTTAATCTTGAGAACTGGGGACTTATAGATATCCCACACATTTTGAGGCTATAGGCAAAACATTTTTCTATTTTCCCTTGTATTTAAAGATATTTATCCTGGACAATACATATTTTTCACGACAGTAATACTAAATATCAAGAAGAGAGTTAACAACTAAGAGAAACAAAGGGTGGTAAATATGTATGGAAGCAAGCTTTGTTTTGTCAGATGATGTAAGATAAACATGTAGAAACAGCCCATTGTGTAACCTAAATCACTTTTACAAACCAAATCACTTAAAAATTTTTAAAGTTTAAAAATTATGGGTAACATACAATAGTACAATATATTAGTTTCAGATGTATAACATAATGAGTAGGCAGTTATGTAACTTATGAAGTGATCATCTAGATAAGTCTAGTACTCTTAGATACCGTACATAGTTATTAACAATATTATTGACTACGTACCCTATGCTGTACTTTACACACCTCTATTTTTATAATTGGCAATTTGTACTTCTTCTATCTGTACCCCCCTTCTATCTGTACCCCCTTCTATTTGTACCCCCCTTCTATCTATCAACTAGCAATTTGTTACCTGTATCTATGAGTTTTATTATTTTTTAATTATATTTTATTGATTATGCTATTACAATTGTCCTGATTTTTTACCCTTTGTCCCCCTCTAATCAGCATCACCTCCCCACTCCATCAGGCAATTCCCACACCATTGTTCATGTCAGTGGGTCATGAGTAGGTTCTTTGGCTATTCCGTTTCCTATACTGTACTTTACATCCCCATGTCTGTTCTGTAACACCTATTTATACTTCTTGTTTTTCAATTTTTTATTAAATACTTTTGAATTTTATTGTTGTTCAAGTACAGTTTTCTGCCATTTTCCCCCACCCCTCCTTACCACCCCAGCCATCCCCACTTCCCTCCCCTGTTTCCAGCTGTTTTTGTCCATGTGTCCTTTATAGTTGTTTCTGTAAACCCTTCCCCTTCCTCCCTCCCGCCATCATCCCCTGCCCTCTACCCTCTGGTTACTGTCAGTTTGTTCTTAATTTCAATGTCTGTGGTTATGTTTTCCTTGCTTGTTTGTTCTGTTGATTAGGTTCCAGTTAAAGGTGAGACCATAGGGTATTTGTCTTTCACTGCCTGGTTTATTTTCACTTAGCATAATGCTTTCCAATTCCATCCATGCTGTTGCAAAGGGTAGAAGCTCCTTCTTTCTTTCTGCTGCATAGAATTCCATTGTGTAAATGTGCCATAGTTTTTTGATCCATTCATTTATGAGTTTTAAACCAAATTACTTTTATCTCTTTCTTATACTCAGAGAGATGAAATGAGGGACTATGGAAAGCAAAAACTTGATATTAGTGTTCTAATTTGCCACTCCTTTTTATACCTGGGGCCATCTGGTCAGCATGAATAGTATAGACCTTTGGTTTTTATTGGGTAGTTAGTATTGCTTACCGAGTTTCTTTCCATTTCAACATAGTTTACTCATTGTTGTCAAATTAATCTTAAAGATACCTCTTCTAACTTTTGCTGTCTTGCAGACCTGTCTAGATTATACCCAATAATAAAGAATATGAGCCACTTATGTCTAATGAGAACAGTCTTCTCAAACACTGATTATTCACAACCCTGTTTATTTGGTTATGATCTTCCCTGCCTATGTTTACCTTATTGTCTGTTTTTAATAGCCCTGCTGTAGTTCCATTTCCTCTATAAAATTTCCCTTTTTTGTTCCTGTGAATTGATTTACTGCATATTTATTGAGTTCTTGTATGTCCAGACACTGGTGATACAGAGATGATACCAGAGTTTGTTCTAGAAGCTCTTAGTCTAATGGAGATACTACATTTTTATCTTCAAATTCCTGCAGTATTTATCTGTAGCCCCTATCTTGGTGTTTTAATTTATAGTATAAGCATATAATCAGTTTTTTGTGTGTATACATTAATATAAAGCAAAGCTTTCTCTAAAAGACTACTTCTCAGAATGAGTCATTTTATATTTGAATCCTTACAGAGTTTCTTCATATTTGAGGCTCTCTCTCAATAATTTTATTTTGAATAAAAATACAATATTTGAAGAAGACAGACAGCCTTGAAATGATGTCAGTCAGTGCAAGTTTTGAATGTTTATAGAGGTTTCTGGAGGGAATAGATAGCAAGGGATAAAGAGTTTAACAAATAGGAAAATAGTAATGGGGGTGGTGGTGGCTTACTACCATAACTTGCTGTAAACTATTTACAAAGGTTTTTAAAAAATTTAAAAGTTCAGTTTTAAAATAAATATTATTAAGTAGTTATTCTTACATACCTATAGAACAATGGGAAAAAAACACTGTCTTACTATATGTATTGGATATATATGACTTGGAGAAACATCCAGTTACAATAGCCTATATGATTTCAAAAGGTATTGCTTCTTAAAGAACTTAAACAAAGGTAAAAATTACTTCTATTTTGAGACTTTTGGATGACTCAAAAGGAAGGTAATGAGATGACACTTGTTGAAAGATGTATGTGAAGTTTCGAATAAAATTGTTGTGTAAAACTTTTGTGCTTTAAGATTTTAAAATATTTATAAAATTCACTAATGAATTAAAATAAGTACATACTGGACTGTTTCATATAAATATACAAGGTTTGTATATTTCAAGTTGGTTAAAACTTTTAAGAAAATCTCATTGGGGGAAAATTGAGGTTCCTTCATGTTGACTGATAAAATGCTGTTTATATTTACTTATTCTAGGGTTTCTTGGTGCCATGAAGGATTGTATTATACCAGAATTTCCCAATTATTTAACTTATCTAGAATCATTCTTTTGTATATTGTTTTTGATACTGTTTTATTTTTTATTTGTAGTATAAAGTGTTTTGGATTAAAAGTATCATTCAGATCGATTCCTTCCATAGCTAATTCTTTTTGACATGTGTTCTATCCCTAACTGGAAGAAAGCAATGATGTGTGAAAGGAAAATAAGAATGTCTTTTCAAGTTGGATTTATTATTTTTGAAACTTCATTAACCTTTCTTAGAAGACTAAGTTGCCTCTTTATACTATATTTTCAATAATTTGTTGATAGCTCATATAGAATTAGAATACTTTTTCAGAAGTGGGACTCAGGTTCGTAAGTTGTCACAATTCTTTCTGTTTAAAGTTGGTTGTATACATAGGAAAATTGTGAGGGTAAGGCTAGTCACAGGGCTATGAAAAACATTATTGTCTTAATTAGAAAAGAAATCAATACAATTCATAATTGTAAAATACACTTTAATTTCATCTGCCATTTTCAAAGGAGTGGGGAGCAGTAGTAGTTGTTGTTGTTTTAAATTTTTATTCAGTTGTTACATTGAGTTTTTACATTTTTTTCATCAACTACTGTTTGTGTTTGGACAGCAAGTAAATGAATGGATAGTCTTAGACCCAGTGGCATTCCGACTTGTAAAAGGACATGTATAGACAAGTGATTAAACACAATGAATAGCCCTGGCTGGTGTAGCTCAGTGGATTGAGCGTGGGCCTGCAAACCAAAGGATCGCGGTTCGATTCCCTGTTGAGGCACATGCCTGGGTTGAAGGCCAGTTCCCAGCAGGGGACACACAAGAGGCAACCATACATTGATATTTCTCTCTCTCTCCTTCCCTTCCCCTCTAAAGGTAAGTAAATAAAATATTTAAAAACAAACAAACAAAAACCCAGAACAAAAATAAACAAATGACAAAAAACAATGAATAAATATAAAATAAAACATTTTATATTGGATTGGATTGCAAGTAGTGTGCGTTTTGGGGGAATGAGAAGTCCTGATTAAAGACTTGTAGGATTTTGTTATAGTTGAGAAAATGTGAAAATTGTCGTATGTGAGATTTAACCTGGGAGGCTTTGTGTAGGGAGGTGGGCTTTTAGGAACTTACTAGAGTGGTGGTAGACAGCAATGAAATACTTCTTAAACCATTGCTCATTGCTCTAGCACTATTTATTGAAAAGGCTCTCTATCTCCTCCACTGAATTGCTTTTGATTATTTGCCAAAAATTAATTGGGTAAATTTGTGTGGATCTATTTCTGGGGTCTCTGTTTCATTGGCCATGTGTCTGTCCTTCTGCCAGAACCACACTGTCATGCTTACTGCAGCTACATGGTAAACCTTGACAGCAGGACAAGTGACTTTTCCCTCTTTGTTGTTCTTTCTCAAAATGATTTTAGAATAAGCTCATTTATGTTTAAGAGGAAATAGCTGAGATTTTGATATGAATTTAACCTATACATTAATTTAAAGAAATTGACATCTTTCTTGATGTCAGTTTCTGACATGGATTGACATGGATTGACTGCGTCTTCAATCCATGAACACAGTATGTCTCTACAAGTATTTGCCTTTGATTTCTTTCATCAACATTTTATAATCTTCATTATACAGATGCTATATATGTTCTTTTAGATTATATTTAAGTATTTTATTTTCTTACGAGCAACTGTAACCGGTATTTCATTTTTAATTTCAGTTCTACTTGTCTATTCTGTCAGTAGATAGAAATACAATTGGTTTTATGTGTTGATCTTGTATCCAGTGGCCTTACTGAACTCACTAGTTCTAACATTATTTTGTTTTAAGATTTTTTAGAACTTTCTAGATAGACAGGCATGCCATCTGCAAATAGAAATCTTTTATATTTTCTTTTTCAATCAGCATGCTCTTAATTTTCTTCTTGCCTTATTGCAATAGCTAGAACTTTTAGTACTGTGTTATATAATAGCAGTGGGAGTAGGCATTGTTGCTTATTTCTGATCTTAGAAGGAAAGTGTTTAGTCATATTAGCTGTAGGTTTTTTGTAGGTGCTCTTTGTGAGTTAGAGGCAGTTCTATTCCCACTTTACTGATAGACTGTATGATTTTTCTCTTGTAGTCTAGCTGGTTGATTTGACAACTTGCATTTATTGTTTTTTTTAATATTGTACCAACCTTGCATAACTGGCATAAGTTCCACTTGGTTATAGTGTATTACTTAAAAAAACAATACATTGTTGGATTCTCTCTGCTAAAATTCTGTTGATGACTTTTACATCTAAGTTAATGAGGGATGTTAGTCTGTATTTCTTTTTTTTGTACAATCTTTGTCTGTTTTTGGTATCAAGGTAATACCAGCCTCATAAAATTAGTTGTGAAGTAGTCCCTCTTCTGTTTCTGAAAGTGACTGTGTAAAATTAGTATTGGTGTATTATTTTAATACTTTTTGCTTTTAAAAAACAAAATTTTGATTGTCCTGAGATCTAGTTACATTAGATGAAATATACTTTTTCCTTATAGGAGGAGTATTTTAGATTTGAATATGACTTTTGAAGGCTTATTTTATAGTCACACGGTCTACCAAATTCAGGTCCTTTTTATTGCTTTACCTTTCTTTTATCCATCCTTTCTCTCCCCGCTTTTCCCCTGCCCTCCCCTCCACTCTCCTTGAAAACAAATGGTCAGTGCTACCCATTAATGCATAGGCAGTACTTTGTCAATAGAACAATATCTAATTTAAGTCTGGTACTGGATTTTTTATTAGAGTTACTAATTTGCTGTAATGATGCTGAGTGTGAATTATGAAACTATGCTATTATTTATAATATTAATTATGGGATTACTATGGAAATTGAATCAGATGTGGAAGGTTTGGTAACTGGTACAAGGTTATAGTTTGTGAACTAAATTCCAAGTTCTGGTCACAGTCTACTAAGCCAGTGGCACTTAATTTAACTAAGAAGGAACACAAGATTTCCAGTGGGTCTTTGCTGCCCCCTCCCAAAATACACACCTACCAAGATATATTTTTATATATAAATTTATATCCCCCCCATGTGCTTTTCAGATACTCATTCTCAGGGCCTACAAGAGGGCATTCAAACATATAGGGGATTCAAATGGACAGCATATTTTTTTTTCACGGACATATGTTTTCATTTCTTATGTAAATAAGTACCTGCATGTGCGATTTCTAGGTAGTATGGTAGGTATATGTGAAACTTTTCGAAAATGGCTGGGACATTTTGCATTCCCACCCAGTGTGTGAAAGACCCATCCGTTGCCTCTACATATTTACCAACACTTGAGATTTCTGTTTTTCTTTGTTATTCTGATTAATATTAAATTTAGTCTTTGCATTTTCCTAATCATTAATGATATCGAGTACCTTTTCATGTGGTATTTTTCATTCCTATCTCTTTGGCAAAACATCTATTTGAACCTTTTACCATTTTTTAGAAACTAGGTAGTACATTTTCTTACTGAGTTATGAGAGGCCTTTCTATAGTCTGAGTATCAGTTATTTTTTAGATAATAATTTGCAAATATTTTCTCTCAGTCTGTAACTTTCTTCCTTAACTTTTGAAGAGAAGTTTTAATGGAGTTCAGTTTATCAGTTTTTTTTAATAGTTCATATGTTTTGTTTTCTAAGATATCTTTTGTAATTTAGTGTCCCAAAGATTTTCCATTCATTTTCTCCTAGAAGTTTCATAGTTGCAGGTTTTATTTAGGTCTGTGATATGTTTAGGATTAATTTTTGTATATGGCGTGAGAGGTGAGTTGAGTGGCTTTTTCTTGTTTTCTTTTGCACGTATAGGTGTCTAATTGTTCAGCCTCTGTGTTGAAAAGACTATGTTCTCTCTATTGGAGTTTATTGGCATCTTTGCTGTATCAGTTGACCATGTATGTGTGGATTTGTGGATTCTCTATTCTGTCCCATTGGTTCATGGTTCTGTCTTCTCACTGAGACTACACTGTCCTGATTACTGAAGTTTTATAGAAAGTCTTAAAAACAGATAATGTGGTTTCTCTTCTGTACCTCTTTTTCAGAATTATTTTGGGTATTTCTGTTCTCTTGCTTTTCCATATAAGACAACAGATAATTAAAGTTAGGTACAGTGCAGAATCTGAAATCATTAATGAACTTTCTGTCCTCTGTAACATTAAAATGTATTGGGCTATCTTGAACATTGAATAGATTTTTTCCCCCTTGAATGCTTTTGTAACATGACACCTAATTCATTTGAGAAGTATTGGTTCTCTCTATATAGACCTTGTGAATATTGTCACATTTTATCATTCAATATTTAAATGGAACATTTGTTAATATTATCACTGATCTTGTCAGAAAGTTAAGTATTGGAAAGGCATCATGCTAATGGTGGGAGATACAAGTTTTCTAAAATTTTTAATTTTGTTTGAAAACTCAAATTTTATCACTGGTGATGCATACTGTCAGCTGTTTTTCTTGAAGTAACAGGTTTACTTGGTTCATTTTTGAGACCACATCTGCCAGATACCCAAGTTGGAATAACCATGGTTGGTTTATTTTGCAGCTTTGTCATGCAAGGGCTTTTTCTTGAGGTAGCTGTTTGTAGTCTGCAGCAGAAGTGCTGTTGTTCAGTTCCTACTTTGTCACATAGAATACTGAAGTCTACTCAAAGGTTAAGATTTAATAAAATTAACAACTTTTATGTTTTTTATCAAGAACATTCTTTAGTAAAAAAACTGGTCTTTTCCAGAGAAATCTTGTGATAATATGTACTCACTTTCCATTATTATCTTTATTATACTTAAAGTGCAGTGATTGACCTGGAAACCTAACCCCAATGTTGTAGCACTAGGAAGACAGTAAATTATTGACATATTTTGGAGCATCTGAAGTTAGTATAATGAGAGACAAATCTGTTATTTAAATAGCTAATGCAGTTATATTAAGTTTTTGTTTTATTATGTTATAGGTGCTATACTTGGTAGATCTGAAACTCAGGAGTGTATTTTCTATAATGCTAATTGGGAAAGAGATAAAACCAATCGAACTGGTGTTGAACCCTGTTATGGTGACAAAGATAAACGACGACATTGTTTTGCTACCTGGAAGAATATTTCTGGTTCCATTGAAATAGTGAAACAGGGCTGTTGGCTGGATGATATCAACTGCTATGACAGGTAAGGAAACATTTCATTTTGTATGATAATGTTGAATAATTTTCACCACCATCACCCTTTTTAAAGGGGAAAGATCAGTATATGGGTTTTCACTTTATTTCTCTGCTTTTTTAAAAATACGAGATTATGAAGACCATTATAACATACTTTAATGACAAGATACATATTTTAAAGTACTAAAAAAAAGTATGACATGTTTATGTTTTATCTTTGATATGCTTTGAACAATTGACCAAGTAGTGAGAAATACATTGATTGGGTTGGCTAGAAAGTTCATTTATTTTTTTCCATAAGATGGCTCTAGTAGCACTTAGTTGTCTTTAACTTCATTCAAAACAATTTTGTTAGATTGTATTGTGACAGCTGTCATATCAGTGTGCATTAAAAAAAAATCAAAATTGGTGAATTTTTTTGTGTAGCTATTTCAATAGCTGGAAGATGGAAGAAAATACACAGTTTTTGGCATATTAGGCTTTATTATTTCAAGAAAGGTAAAAACGTAACTGAAATACAAAAAAAGATTTGTGCAGTGTATGGAGAAGGTGCTGTGACTGATTGCATGTGTCAAAAGAGGTTTGTGAAGTTTCTTGGTACTATTGACATTTTTGCCAGATAATTCGCTGTGGGGCTGTCTCATACATTGGAAAATGTTTAGCAGCACCCCTGGCCTCTGCCCAGTAGAAGCCAACAGCTGGAGATAGCCAACATACTCAGAATATCCAAATCAATAAAGTTTTTGGTGAAAATGAAAAACGTGTCTTTTATTTTACAGAAAAAAACATATGGACCTTTTGGGCAACCCAGTAGACTAGAAATATTTCTTTCTTTATATTCTTAGGATTATAAACATTTTTAAAATGCCAATTTCAAGGAAAAAGGATTTTAAAATTGCTTTAAAAGACAGTGTATCTGTTGAAAATCTCTTCTCAAGGAGACTAAGCTTAATCATAGTATTTAATTTCCTTTTGGTTTTCTTCTTTATGTATCTGGAAGAAATTGATCTCACTACATTTTTTACTCTTTTTCCTTGCAAAGTAGGCCTTTGTTCTTTACCCCAAGAGACATTTTAACTTGACGTTCAGAATTACATCAGAACTAACTAATACAGTCCTCATAGAAAGCTACAAGATCTTGCTTAAATTGTTTCATTTTGTACTGGAAATGAAATACAGTGGACAGGTGATCTTTCTGTAAGGAGTCCCATAGATGTTGCACTGATCACTTAAACTGCCAGGGCCACAGGATTTTCACTGAGGGTAAGTGCTGATGACTGACAGAGGCTGCAAAGTCCTAGGTAACCAGACTTCTTGGAGCCAAAAAACTCATATAATCATGAAACACTAGATACTTCCTGATCTGCTTTCAAGTGCCTCATTTGATTACCATGAATGTATGGGTGGTTGGCTATATATGATTAATATCAAAATGTATTGAATAAGACCATACAAATTGAATTAGCTGCACTTTTTATGAGAAAGTCATTTAGGTGTATATTTATTATTTAGGGTATGCTTCTAAATTTGTGAATTTTCCAGGGATTGTTTCTTTATAATTATACATTTATGCTTTTCAATTATTAGCCTTTCTACTAAGAGAAGTGATCATTAAGTGATATTTGCTGTAATGAAGGGTAAGTTGGGCCACTAAGAAAACAGTATGGAGATTCCTTAAAAATTAAAAATAGAACTACCAAATGATCCAGCAATTCCAGTTTTGAGTATTTATCTGAAAATGGGAACACCAACTCAGAAAGATATGCATTGTTGGGCAGAAGTAATACCTGCTTGAGTGTGGTTGGTAGGGTAATAATATGGATATAATAATGTATCATTTTAATTTGAATATTTACCTAAAACGTCATATGGTGTGTTTGAGTGTGATATCGTTATGTTACAGAATTGCATACTTAGGATTTTGTAATAAAAGATTTTGTACTAAAAAGGCATTATTTGTGCTGGACATTGTATATGCATCTTCATGTTTATTGCAGCATTATTTATAATAGCCAAGATGTGGAAGCAGCCTAACTGGCCACCAATGGATGAATGGATAAAGAAAATGTGTGTGTACATATAATATTCATATTAAATGCATATTTATGTATATTAATTTTAATACTAATATATAACCTATAAAATATAATATTCTATTGTGTGTATATAAATCAGCCATAAAATGAAATGCATCTTGCTTTTTGAAACCATGTGGCTAGACCTTGATGGCATTATATTAAGTGAAATAAGTCAGCGAAAAACAAATACTGTATGATGTCATTTATATGTGGTTTAAAAAAACAACTCATAGATTCAGAGAACCAAACATTGGTGGTTGCCAGAGGCTGAGGGTAAGGCAGGTGTGGAATAGGTGAAGGGGAAGTAAAGGAGCAAGTTTACAGTTACAAAACAAATTAGTCCTGGGAATGTAATGTACAGTATGGTGACTATAGTTAATACTGAATTGCATACTTGAAAGTTGCTAAAAGACTAGATCTTAAAAGTTCTCATCACAAGGGGAAAAAAATTTTAGCTGTGTGGTGATGGATGTTAACTAGACTTACTGTGGTGATCATTTCACAGTATATACAAATATCATACTATTATGGTGTATATCTGAATAATATGCAATGTTACATGTCAATTATATTTCAGTTTTTTTAAGTAAAAGTAGATAGGCCCTGGCCAGGTAGCTCAGTTGGTTAGGGTGTCGTCCTGATATAGCAAGGTTGTGAATTGGATCCCTGGTCAGGGCACATGCAAGAATCAACCAATGAATGCATACATAAGTTAAACAACAAATCAGTGTTTCTCACTCTGTCCTCTTTCTTCTCTCTCTCTCTAAACAATTTAAAACAATTTTTTTTAAAGATAGGTAAAAAGAAGTTGGGGGAAAATGAAATTTGGGAATCACTTTTATCCAAAACTGTCTTTCATTAATTGGTTGAAATCAAGGATTCTTGTTGTAGTAAAAAGATAATGTGCTTCTCACCTAAAACCAGTATTGCTGGAGGTTAAATTTTGTACAGTAATGGGGTGTGGGTTGTTCATTGCAAATGCTTGTTCTTACAGCACTATTTACTACACCAGTTCTGTTTGGGGGGATTAAATGCTAATTTACAAGTATGGGAATTCTCATTTTTATGCTCTGAATTTGACGAAAAAAAATACATATTAAGGATAGTAAGGGAAGTAGGAAAAAGGAAAAAAGATTCAAGAAATGTCAAAGAGTGGAGGAAGAGAGTAATAAGAATGAAATTGGATTGCAAAAGGTAATTAGGTTAGGTTAATTAACCCCCTAGAATTTGAGGCATGATTCTAAATATTAAATTTTAAATATATATATATTTATAAAGTGTTTAAAAATTTAGCTTTGTCTTTTACTTTCTACTAAGTAGATACTGGTATAAATTTATTTTAAATTTTGATTTAAAAAAAAAACTGCATTCTCACTGAAATATCTCGAGCTTTTAATTTTATATTCAATCTTATTATTCTAACAACCATTATTAAAGTTCACAATTTATTTGTAACATATGTCTTTAATTCTGTGTGATGTTTATTAGCAAAATTTAAATGTTTGATTTTTTTAAGTTAAAAATAGGTACAGTAGTCCCTCTTTAGCTGCAGTTTTGCTTTCTGTAGTTTTCAGTTACTAGTGGGCATTAAGAGTGTTACTCTTTTGCTGCAAAAATACTGAATGGAAGACTCGAGAAATAATTCACAAGTTATAAATTGTATGTTGTTCTGAGTGTTGTGATGAATCTTATGCTGTCCTACTTGGGACCGGAATCATCCTTTTGTCCTGCCTATGTGGGTTGTTTATGGCATCTGCCCATCAGCCATTTAGTAGTTGTCTTGGTTATCAGATCACATATCAGAAAGAGAGACGGGGGGCGGGGGAGAGTCTACATGTATAATAACTACAGTATTGTTATACTTGTTTTCCATGTTATTATTAGTTGTCGTTATCTCATGTAGTACCTAACTTATAAATTAAACTTTATCATAGGTATGAATATATAGGAAAAAACATAGTATGTATAGGGTTTGGTACTATCCTTTGGTTTCAGGCATCCACTGGGGTTTTAGAAATTATCCCTCTGGCGATAAGGGTGGGGGGACTACTATATAGCTGTTTCTTAGTGGTTGATTAGGATTAGTTCTAGAGGCTAAATCCCTATTTTTTCAGCAACTTAGGTCCTATGCAGGCTACCTCTCCCTTCCCCCCAGATAAACCTAACTTGAATCGTTTCTTGAGTCAACTAGGTTCTATCTGTAGTTACATATTGTTCCTGTTGCTTATCTTAACCCTGTCCACTGTGTTCAGGGGATTTAAATCTACTGGTACTGAGAATGACACTTAATTCCCAAAGCCTAGTTTGGGTCTCTGATACAGAGGTATTTTCTGCTTTGAGATAGGAACTTGCGTCATTTTGTATTTATGTGTCTATGTGTATATGCAGAGGACCCCCCCCAAAACCTGGAATTTATTTATAATAATTATGTATTTATTCTTACGTGTTTAAACTTCAGTCACCTTCAAAGTACTCTCCATTCGATGCAGTACACCTATTGAGAAACATTTTTTCCACTGACCAAAACAGTTTTTGAACTTGTCAATATTGATGCCTTTTAGTGCTTCTACTGTTTTTCGTTTCACCCCTTCCTCATCACAAAACATTTCCCTTTTGGACTTTTTTCATCCAGGGAAACAAAAACAAGTCACCTGGGGTGAAATGAAGTGAATAAGGAGGGTAGGACATATGGGTCATGCCAGTTTTGGTTAAAAACTACTGAACACTCAGCGTGGTGTGGGCAGGTGTGCTTGTAAATCACCCATCATGAAATGGGCAAACACGTTGAAAGAGTCTTCAAAAAGAAATCACTAGAACACTCATCCAGTGGGGGAAGCCTGTTCTATAAGCGGTCCGCCCTCCAGAAGATAATTCTATCTTTTGGGGGGGTTCTCCCTTATATATGTATTTATATGTACATACATGCAGTTTTACATGTAGTGTTCAGCTTTTGTATTCCCGAAACGGGAAAGCTGTATTTCTTGTGAGAAAAAACACTCCGAGACCAAATTACTTCATTGGCTTATGTTTCTCTTTAAGTTATCTAATAATTACACACAAAAAATGGTTGCCTTGATCATTAAAAACCAAGTTAAAGCAACAGTCTCAAGCAGCCAATGTGATTGTTATATAAAATCAGTTGTTGCCCTGGCTGGTGTGGCTCAGTGGATTGAGCACAGGCCTGCAAACCAAAGGGTATCCGGTTGGATTCCCAGTCAGGGCACATGCTTGGGTTGTGAGCCAGGTCCCCAGTGGGGGACACATGAGTGGCAACCACACATTGATGTTTCTCTCCCTCTTTCTCCCTCCCTTCTCCTCTCTCTAAAAAATAAATAAAATCTATTTAAAAAATCAGTTGATTTTATTCTGATGAGATTTAGTAACAGGATTTCAGGAACAGTTTTGGCTTTTAAGAATTGATCATTGGATATTAATAAAAATCTTGACATTGACTATAAATGACTTGCTATTTTTTCTCTGAGAGGAACTTCTGAAAAACATCTATTGTAGATCAGTGTAATAATGTTGAGTTTAATTATTCCTCCTTTGTTTGTTTACAGGACTGATTGTATAGAAAAAAAAGATAGCCCTGAAGTATATTTCTGTTGCTGTGAGGGCAATATGTGTAATGAAAGGTTTTCTTATTTTCCGGAGATGGAAGTCACACAGCGTAAGTTCACAGGAAAATGCATTTTTTTAATGTATCACACAGCCTGCTTAATAGATTGAAAACAAAGTGTAATCTTGTTGATGGAATAATTTACTCCTGCTTCTTGATTATTTTTCTCCTAAAATTTGATCCTATAATACATATTTGTTGTAGAGTTTTTAGACCAAATCTGAACTGTTTCTTTTTCCCCCTTCTGCAGCTACTTCAAATCCAGTTACACCTAAACCACCCTACTATAACATCTTGCTCTATTCCTTGGTGCCACTTATGTTAATTGCGGGGATAGTCATTTGTGCATATTGGGTATATAGGCATCATAAGATGGCCTACCCTCCAGTACTTGTTCCTACTCAAGTAAGTTACTATCTTGTACTTCGTTCTATTTTAAATTGCATATTTTAAGGAAATATTGCTGTAGTAAAACCCATTGGGTTGTTAAAATTTATTTTACTTTGCAGTTAATTTTTGAATGTTTATTGTCATGGAAATTATAGCTAGTTTTGCAGACATTGATTTGCTATGTCCTAAACTTTCTCGCTTAAGTTTTGAGGTAGACTAGATCGAAGAGTATTCCATTCCTGTTCTTCTTGGGAGAGTTTTACTATCATTGCCTTACTTTACAATGTGACATATACCCTGCTTTGTTTCTTGAGAAATAATTGATGATGGAGAAGGGAAAACATCTTTTCTTTTCCTCCTGTTCTCTTCTCCATTTGTAAATTTTTGTGCCTTTTTCAAGACTACTTGCCAGAATATCCTTTTTACCATGGGGAGGGACCCACGTAGTATGGTAACCAAGAAAGTGTGGAAAAGAGAGGTGTCACAAGGGCTTCAGGAGGATATATCTATAAAAATGTTGTTTTGAGGAAAAGGAGCAGGAGAGGAGCATTTCTTATCATGTGTTCTTGGTATATATATGTCTCAACATATATATATCAACAACAACACACATATACACATACACACACATATTCTTTGTTTGCAGCAACAACTTTTTTAATGCCCTTGATTGTCACTTCCCCAAGCCCGACGAATATACCTGAAAATGTAGGTGTGGTGGGTAGTCAGATTAAGTGCATGAAGTTTTTCTCATTCTCTGTCATGTCGACAGTTGGCTCTGGTCCAGTGCTTTATATGGACTTTTAATATAGGTAGTTGATATTCTACAGATTGAGGAGAGGTGATGACTTTTGGTTATACTTGCTTGAAACATTTTTAAACTAGTTTTTACTGTGTTTCTTTTCACTCTTAAGATCAGATTACTTTGGCCTCTGGATTTCTTTGTTTAACTTTATTTCTCTAGTACTAGTAGGATTAATAGTTAAAACTTGATAGAAGAAAATGGTATAGTCCTAGAATTTGACCAAATTATATGACCAAAACAGCTTCTTCCCTTTAAGCTTTATTTACATAACATACTTCTTTCTCAGTACTTGCAGCAATCTGTTAGCATTACATCATTGATCCCCATAATCTTTGTAAGATGTGTGTATGGAGAAATAAACCTGATAGTAGAATACCTGATTCAATTAGGTAAACACATTATTTTGTGCAGCTGAAATATTTTAACTTTGAAATGTTAGTTACTAAGTTATGTGTGTTATAAAATCATCTCTAAAAAGTATTTTAAGATAAAAAACTTTAGTGTACAATAAATGTGTGTAGTTTACTCCAGAAGGCCATAGGATGATGTACTTTATCTTCTGTTGGTAGTAACTGTTTTAATAGTCTACATTAAACTGTTCTAATGTCTACATTTAGAAGAGAGAGCATTTATATTTACTATTATAGTGGTGTCTGAATGACTTCACATTTGTAGTATGATAGAAACAAACTGGAAACCTACATTTAAAAACTTGTTGTTTCTTAGTAGAGCTCTAAGAACACTAATGTAATCTTATAGATAGCATTGATTTGTATGTAATATTGATATAAAAGTATGGTTGGACATGTTTATAAAGGGCTAGATATCATATGTGAAGATACTTCATTTAGAAATGCTAATTAATTCAAGGGTTTAGACTTTTAAAAAAGATGCAACTGTTATTAATAACTAAGAATTAGGGCTCTTCAGTACTAACTATCTCTGTGGTTTTAGATATTTGTTGCCATGGTTAATGTTATTGCACACATTTATTTAGTACTTGCATTGTCCCTGTGGTGAATTCAGATAAATTGTATGAATTACTGAAAAATCAGGAATGAGTTTGAAGGCATTTTGATGGAATGACCTGGAATGGTCAAACTTTGTAATTAAAAATACAAGACATGACTGATGTTATGCTTTTGTTCTGTCGTAAACTATGTTGTGGAAAATGAGCATTGTCATCAGTGTGGAATTCCATTTGTGTCAGCTTTCACAGTGTCTCAAAATGTATAGTGTCATACATGGAGTCTCATTTTCGGTGAGAGGTTATGAAAACTAGTTCTGCAAGACAACTTAGGGGCCACCTTGTTAAAAAATGCTTAGTTTTATCTATTTCAAAATAATTACTGAAAAATTACAACAAGCATTTATTGAACATTTAGAATGTACCAGAATACTGATAAGTTATGTGTAGGTAGACATTTATAAATTAGTAAGATATATCAAAATATATTAAATATCCCTGACCTGTGTGGCTCCGTTGATTGGGTGTTGTCCCACAAAGTGAAAAGTCACCAGTTTGATTCTCGGTCAGAGCACATGCCTGGGTCGCAGGTTTGGTACCTGGTTGGGTTTAGTTTAGTCTCTGGTCGGGGTGCATATGAGAGGCAAACTGATTAAGGTTTTTCTTCCATCAATGCTTCCTTCCCTCTTTCTCTCCTTTCCTCTCTCTTAAAAATAAATAAATTCTTTCACGTGTGTGTGTGTGTAAATTTCCCCCTTGTGATCACAATGTGATTTCCACATTGTGACTGCTGTATGAGGATCAATCTTCAGAATTTGTTTAAAAAATCCAAATTCCTGGACCACAGCACTGAAAGTATAGAATAGGGCCTGGGATATTGTGTTTCTAATAAGTTTCCCAGGTGATTTAGGTGACCAGCCAGGTGTGGAAAGCACTGATTTGGTTTTACCTCACTGTTTATATAGTATTGTATAATCCCCATTTTATAGGTAAAGCAATTGAGACATAGCATATCTCAGAAGTATCAGAACTGGAATCTAAACCAAGGACTCTGACAGCTAAAGCTTTGCTCTTACTGTTTACACTTCTGCTTCTCTTTTTCTATAGAACAGTTTCCTCACATTTTTCAGGTAATTCAGTAAACATCCCTGCCATTTCAAATTCATTCTACAGGCTAAGTTATTTTCTTAATTTTGGAATTTGAATAATTTGACTATTAAAATGAGCAATAATGGTATCACATGGATCTCCAATAGGACACAAAGAAAAGAAATAAGTCATAGATATATAGAGGGTCATACTTACGTTTCCATTAAAATTTTTTTAAAGTACATTTTAGAATAGGTTCTATGAACTCCGATTGGGTTGGAGATGAAGATTGCTGTGTATCTGAGTTGATAGTGCTAGTGTCTAGTTGTAATTCAAGACTCTCTTGAGGGATAGAAGTAGATAGGGGAGATAAACTACGCATTTGAAATCATAAGATAACTTCTTTATTTCACCCCATATTCATGTCCCCCTGTTCCAAGTTTAATTCCAAGACCACTTAGGAAAATATCTTAACATTCTTGAGGATTTCTGGAACATTCTTTCTCAAAATTCTTTAAACACTTTCAGACAGTGTTGTAAAATTTATCATTCCTTTTCTTAGGGAAACTTTTCCTTAGAACTTTGGCTAAAGGCTGGCTTGTGGATTAACTGGTCTGTTGTTAGATGTTTGTAGTGATTTCTTCTGATACCTTGTTGATGAGTCAGTCGCACAATAAGAACTATACTTGTAGATTTACAGTGATTCTCAGCAGAGCAAGAATCTGTGCTGATAAAGTTATTTACAGTGTGCTCATTTCATTGCTCTGATCTCAGTGTTTGTTCTTCTTTAGGGAAAAAATGATCAGTCCTGTGGGGCATATGGAGGACTAAGAGACATCCACATATTGATGTCTCTTACTGAGTTGGTTCTGGTAGACTTCTATATAATAGAAACTTGTTTAGAATTTCTTCTGGTTTTATGATTATTTTATTCTGAGGAAGTGATACAGAGATATACATGCTCTTTAAAGTATGGTCATTAATTATAGTTCTTACTAACCAATAAAAATATTTGTTCTAAAAAAATCTAGCATAGTGAAAGGCCTTTTTTGTAAAAAAATTGAAGCCATTCTTTTTCTTTATAACCTATATCTACTAGGTTTATAACATTATTTCATGGTATCACTGTCTTCCCAGTCACCCTGAATGAAAGCCTTAGACACAAGCACTTCTGTTCTTGGCCCTGTCATTACAAAGTCCTGTTCATTCACCTGTTCATCCTTTCTGATCCTGTTGTAGCTCAGGACATTATGACATCTGAGACTAAGATTACTTCTATAATCTCATAACTGGTCTTCTTCCAGTTTTATCCCTCATTTGTACTAATGCTGTAGAAGAGGATTTTATGTGTCTTACTTCTTTATATGTTACTTCTGTGCTTAAAAATATTTGAGAGTTCTCAGATGATGAACAGCAAAATACACAATGAAGCATGACATGAGGTCTTCCATACTTTGCCTTTTCATTCTTTTCTGCTGTTACAGCCTAAATCCTCATACCCATCTAGCATGGTATTCGTTATGTACTATCCTGGAAAGAATTGAGAAAATAGTGCTCAAGTCAGTTTCAGTTCTTCTGTGATTCAAATGAGTGACCCCAGTTGAGAAAGTCTCTAATCATTTGTGTACATGTTTCATTCTCCCACTTGATTGTACGGTCTTTGAAGACAAGGTGTTTGTAATCACTGCTGTATCTTACACAGTGTTTATATGTAGTAACTGTTCTGTAATGATGAATTGCGGAATTGACTTCATTGCATTTAGAGTTACACTAAGGTGATAATGCAGTATGCCCAGGGATTCATTTAATAAAGATTTAGGTGGTTTAGGGCTTCACTTTAAGATGAATCTTGAGACTTTATTTCTTGGGGGTAAAATAAGTTGAAGTATTGCAGGCTTTTGTAAGATAATGCCATTATTCAATTTTTTTTCTGTTAAAGCATCCTTTAAATTTGTATCACTTTGGTCCCTTTTCTTTAACCTGTGTTGAAACTGTTTTTCCACATGTAGGGAAATGTTCTTGCAATCCTTAATGAGTAAACTGAACACAAACTGGTTTTTCTAGTGCCAATGAGTCGTGAATATGAGGGAATTGATGCATTCACTCTATTATTAACAAGTCTTATTGTGGTTAGAATTAATGTAGTTTCAATAAAACTATTCGCTGCACTTTCATAACCATATGTAAGCTTAAGTTTTCTGCTTATGAGATCTGTATTTGTGCTAATAAAAAATACCACTTGATAAGAAAAGGCATTGTAGGGGCCAGAAATTACCTGCTTTTAACTAGGTATGAAGTTAGTGTGTTCAATTTTTAAAGGCTATATAAACAGCACAATAGTATTGCAACATTAATATTTTTTAAATGATGTTGGTCTCTTCAGGTCTTATATCATGACATTTTGTCTAGGTTTTGGTATAAGGCTTTTAGATGTTTCAGATACCTGGTTGGACATACAGAATAATCCTGTTGACTTTAATATTAAAGTAATCATAGGTTGTCATTTCATGCTATGTCAAATTACCATCCACTAAGAAACCAAACCACCTGTGAAATGCTTTGTAGGATTTTCCTGTTGAGCATGAATCTACACATGTACCCATTTAAAATTAATAAGATATTGAAAGGGCAGCATATCATCCTTCAACCAAGTCAGTTTAGGGAAGTGTGTTCTTTTTTGGGGAAGGATATGGGGGAAATTTACTAAATTTTATTAAGTACTTAATATGCTAGTATTAAGTTATACTTGCAAAATAAATATTACAGTTATAGAAACACATCTTGAAATAGGCTGAATTCTTATTAAATGCTTGGAGTTTATGAACACATCTCTTGCTTTTTCTATATCGTTCACTTTCTCTTTTGAGATTCTCTTCTATTTAAAATAAGTGCTTGCTTGTTATAACAAGACACATTATACAGATAGAAGTATGTCTCCCCAAAAGGGGAGAGAATCATTTGCTCTTCCTCTTATTTTTAATCACCTTTCTGAAGTAACCAATTCTAACAGGTTGGTGTATCCTTTTACACCTTTCTCTAATCTCATTTGAGTATATATTTTTTGTTTCTTTTATCAGCTATAAAATGTTAGTCCACAATATGTACTGAGGACATTCTTTCAGCTCAGTACTTCTAATTGACCTCATTTTGATTGTTACATGTTTTCAAGTGAAATTTAGTGGAACTTTAATGTGTGCTCTTAAAATACCTAGATTTATTGTTTTATTAACTTAGAGTTTGTTTTAGTTTTCTGCTGAGAGCTGGAACCTACATTCCGCAAATGTTTTCACTTTATTATTTTAGCATGCTTAAAATATAGTGATACAATGTCTTCCGCTTAAGCATTTTTTGGGGGGGGGATACAAATGCCTCTTTCTTCTGTGTTCCGCTTTTTTGTGTGTGGGGGGGTTTGGTATTGGTAACCTAAATTACAAATTACTTTTTTATATACTTCTAGACTAATTGTGGGAGAAGTATCATAAATTACCCATAGACATGCAGCTTGACAAAAAAATCACTCTCATTAGGCATAATGTAAGTTGTTTCACTTACAAATGCACAGATAGGCCCACTTGGAGATTGGCTCAAATCCTCTGTTCAAAAGCAAAAAGGAAGGGAAGTAAAGAAAGGGGGAAAAAGCTTTACCAAAAGCTTAAAACAAATTAAAGCTGCACATTAAAATTAATCAAAGAGCCTTATTTCTAAAACTTTCATAGAAATTTTAAAATTTTGAGTTTCATTTTGTTTCGGCCTGTAGAGAGCCCATCCTGCCAATTTACAAATGGGACTGATGCATATAGACCAGAGTACATTATTTCTCCTTGTCTGGTAAGGAGATGGTATAGTAGTAGGATGGTAGTAGGTTTGCTTTTCTCTCTATTCTTTTATTTCCTGGATCTTATCCTAGATCAGTTCCTTAATTCTTAACTATTTCATCACTGTCGAATCTTTTTCTATTAATTTAAGATTATAAAAATGAAAAAGCCCATTTGTTAGTGAAAGCTGCTTGTATCAGATAGGCTGGGAGGTAGGTATTCAAATTTGTTTGTTTTGTTTTTGCTTGACCACTCACCTAATGCTTGAGTGCCTATTGTGTGCCAGGTCCCAAACTGGGTGTCTCATAGTAACTAGCACCAGTATGGTCCTTGCTGGACCTTTTTGAAGCCCATAGGTGAACTAAAAGTAGGTTGGTTGGTTGGTTGGTTGACTTTACAGCTTGGAGATGAAGGGTATAGAGAGTAAGAGGGAGTTTCTTCAATAATTTTGGGCAAAGATGGAGGAAAGGAGGAGAAACATCTGATTCCAGTTCTGTAGTGGTTAGGAGAAGAGCCCCATGTGGGGTGCTTAGTTAATGGTAAGTGCTAGCTGTTATTGCTGAGTAACAGCTTCAAAATTGTACTCAAAATGAATCGTTGTTATTAAAACCATTGTAGATATATATGTCAATACTTTGAAATTAATTTAGTGTAATAAAAGATTTCATTTTCACTCTATCAGGTACTATACAGAGCACTGTGCACATAGTAACTCATTTAATCTTTCAACACCCTAGCACATAGGTTCTGTTTTCAGTCCACTGTTTAAGTCCATTTTATAGAATAAGAAAGTGAAGACACAGATAGGTGAAGAAGTGTCTTGGCCTGGAGTCAGCCTCCTGAGTGGCAAAACCTGGGCAATTACATGCAAGACTTACTGTTCATTGAAGTAAATTTAGTGAAATGGCTTATTTCTGTAAATAATTATGTGGGTCCCATAAAAAGCTAAAATAGGATAAGGGTAAGGATCAGGGCACATAAATAACATTTAAAAATAGTTTTTATAGTGAGTGTATATATAGACCGATAGCTAACATAACCACTTACACCACATCACAATTTATTAATGCATAGCATGGTCCTTTTTTCATCCTTACTTGCAGAAAACAAGTGCTGAAATAAATTAATTTTTTTTTCTGTACCACTAATAAACCTGATGCTGCTGAGCAGCAACAGAAGGAGAATGGGCATGCCTATATCTCTTTCAGACCTCAGGGCTGGCTTACCCTAAGGAGCTAACCACTTCTTAGGGATGTGTTCAGAATCCTGATTTCATCTACCTTGGTCTGTCTTTGCTTTGCTCTCAGGAGGAATTAGATGAGAGAAACTGTAGGAAATAGGAGTTGATAAATCATAAAGGAATTTTGAAGATCTAATTGGATGGAATCCTATTTGTGCATTTGAAAGTATCGATACTATTGAATCTGTTAATGTAGAAATGTCTTGCTTTCCCTAACCCAGAAACATTTGTCCTGATACACACACTATGTTATTTCTTTATAGATTCTGTTTCTATCCGCTTGGCAATAATCTTTTTTTAATTAGCAATTGTGAAATTTCTTAGAATGTAAGATAAATAGATGAATAAAAGAAGACATGTATAGAATTTGTCAGTTTTCAAATACTTTGGTAGGGTGCCCCTTAATTCTTCTTAATAGTTCTAAGGAGTTGTTGAGTGATGTCAGAATTGTTTAAATAGGGGGAAATGAATGTTATATTGCATATATATTTATTTATAGTATATAAATGAACCAAAATATGTATTTCTAGAAATTATTTCTTTGTATTCTAGTTTAGTGTGTCTAACTGGCTACTAAATGTCTCTGCCCAAATGTCTCCAAGCACTTTAACATTCAAAGAGCAGTGACCTTCTCTCTCAAACCTGGTTCTCAGTAAATAGAACCAGTAACCACTTGGTTACACAAGTCAGAAATATAGGATGGATTCCAATACTGTTGTTTTGTTCTTTATCCTTCCCCTCTAGTACTTACTCCATTTCTCATTTAAAGGATTGTATAAAGACTCTCTCCACAGGTGGATCTTCTCTTAACTGAGTTGCCAGTTTAAGTCAGGATTCTTTGTCAAGGTGCTTAAGGTAGTGAATTTTTTTTCTTGCTCTTATTTTATGATTATACATTTATTAGTGGAATCTTTAACTAGTCTTTCTTCCCTACATTACAGTGAGCGTCATGAAAGCGAGGGTAGTCAGTGCCTGGGACAGACTAGGCACTCAGTAAAGATCTGTTGAATAAATTAAAGTATTATTCATTTTTTTCCTGATGTTTGGCAGTTCATTTCTTTTCCCCTTAAAAAGTCTTTTTTTTCCTTTCTTTTTTTTTAATTCAGCAAACCTAATTACTTGACACTGATGTGCTCATTTGGTTTTTCAGTGTCATCTCCAGGGACATTCAAGTTTCTTTTTTCATGTTGTGAATACAGGCTGTTTTGTTACTTTTTGTATCTATTTATGTATTTTGGTGAATTTATTTTCTTTTGGATTTTGTTTTGACCCTTTTGTTTTCTAATATAATTTGCATTGAAGCCTGTTCTTGGTGTCTCTTGTTTAGTTTGGATCATTCTGTAGTTTACTCCAACGTTTATTTATTGAGAAGTATGTTGAACAAAGATAAACTTTTTGGTAAGATGCATGAATGGCACTTAACTTGCACACACTGTTGTTACAATAGCATCTTTATCTCTGAAACCACCTGTATGAAAACAAAATCTAAGAGATGTTTAAACTTTGGGAAGCTGTAGTCTAGTTATTCATGTGGCATGAATTTCTTTCAAGGGATGAATTTTACCCTGGAGTACTGATAAGATGTTTTGATAGTGGAATTAGCTAAGCCTTTTAGATGAATTATAAATAATCCTGAATCATTCACAGGAGAAAATTAAGAAGGAAGAAAAACTAGTTAAGTAACTGGCATGGATGACTTGTCAAAATTTTTTTTGTTGCCATTGTTCTTTGTAGATGCTGTAGAAAAATAGTGGAAACTGGGGAATATAATCAGCAGTTGGAGAGATTCATAGCCTTCTTTTATACTGCTGATAGTATTTTTATTAATTTTAAATTTGGGCCCTTACTTGTTTTTCGGATGAATGGGAAAATGAAAATCTTGTTTCCTAAGGGTCTTGGACTCAAAAGTATGTGTGGACACTTGTTCCCAGGACTCACTACTGCCCAACTTCTTCACTGTTGCTATGGCTGGGGAAGTAGAATAGCAGTAGGCCTGGTCTGTTACTCTTTCTGTTTAATCTGATCTTAGTCTTCCCTTGTTTGTTTGCTTGTTTGTTTTACCCTAGTGTATTACATACATTCACATAGGTAGGTACTGGAAACAGGTTTCTTTCTCACTACTATGATTTTACTATCTTCCGTGAAAGGGGAGTGAAGCAGTTGAGGAAGTAGCAGGAGATTCTAGAGATTCTTAAGATTTAACTATCAGAGTGTGGTCTGAGCAACTAGCTATATACAAATTTTTTCATTGCTGCTTCTACAATTTTTGTTAAAGGCAATACTGCCCTCTGGTGTCCAGAAGTCAATTCCAACATATATCTTAATTAAATTATTATTTTTTACTCATAGTTAAGATGCTATAACATCTTAGAAAAATAAGTAACAGTTGTTTAAGACTTGGTTCAGTTTATTTGCTTGAAGTCCATTGGATCAGGTAACTTGGGGTCCTACGAGAGTCATCTGTATAATACCCCTTATCTGATAGGTAATGTCCAAGTTCATTTGTTTTTTAAATATCATTTTCCTTTGTTTATAAGGAAAGTGTTCCCAATCCTCATTTTAGAAAGACATGTTGGATCATTGCCAACTTTTAAAAAGCTAAATCATTATTCTCCTTTCTTCACTTTTGTAACTGATGTGTCATTTTTCATTTCATTCTGGATATGAATCGTAATTTCCTTTGCCTGTGTTTTTTCTTCACAAGCACGCCTTTCATATAATGATAGAGGTAAGATGCCTTGATGTTTGTTTTATGGTTGTGGAACTTTTTGTGGATGCATACTAAACATTTTGTTCTTAGATTTTTTTGTCGTTGCTTTACTGTGCATCCTTTATAGTTTATACATTTATGTTATGAAGTTTTTTTTTATCCTTTAGTATTGAAAATATGATTGATTCGTTATAGTAATAGTTTTTGGTTTTAAAAGATTGTTAACTATATTTATACTTATTGGAGGTGGAATGTAGAAACAACTGTTTTAGTTGATTAGAAGTTAACACCTAATGGTTAGATTTTTAGACTCAAAAGAGTTTTAGCCTTAAAGACCTTGTATTGGTTAATTTTTACATTACATCATTAGCTTAAATGTCAGTTTGTGTTCACTTTCGAGAGGGGCTGACTTGCTGGTCAAATCTATCATCTTTTAATGTGAAGTCTATATTTTCAGGTAGTTTCATCTTTGACATCTTTAGCAGGTCGATTAGCTAGGGAAGTATAAGTTGATCTTTTGCTGTGTGGAAATTTAGGACCGTATTTAGGTCAGAGTTCACCCTTCAGGTGGAGAATTCAGAATGAGTAAAATGATGACAAACTCCTTTGCAGCTCTTCACATCTAATAATTTATTCCAGCATTGGTTAATAATAGTGCTCCTGGGGGTTGTTGGGGTAGGGGATACTTTTTCCAGCTGTAGTCATTTGTCGCTTCATCACATGATGTCTTACGATGCCGTAACTTTTACAGACAGATGGGTGAAGGAGGGATGCAAGCAGAGCCACGTTCTAATGCATATCTTTTTAACTGTGCAAAAATAGTATTGATACTGCAAAAGAACTGGAGACTCAGGGGAAATTTGGAGGAATTATGCAGTCTTCGTAGTTGCCCCTGCCCCAAAGTAGTTTTTCTATGTGGCAGGGCAAAGCCCTGTTTTATGAATAACATTAGAATGTTGCTGTCGTTATGAAGTTTAAGTCTGAATTTGTCTCCCCAAGTATTCATATACTTTAAAAGTATAAATCTTTATTTCTAGAATCAAGTATTTAGTTTTTTTTGTGGGTAAATTAGTATAGTGATGAAAATAAGCTCAAAATAATTTCTAATCTTATAGAATAAGTAAAAGAAAAGATATTAGAGATACAGTTAAAACTTAATCAAGAGCTGAAAGGAGTGAAATAGATTCTAGTAATTTTTCATTGAAAAAGCAATAGGTATGTTGATTCGTGTTACAGTTCTTCATATAGTTATCTGTTACAGAGTTGTTTTTGAACTCAACCTTTTAAGTATTATAGGATATTATTTAAAAACATATCATTTCTAAAAGTTTTGATACTCTATAGGAATGTACCTTCATAGACCTTTCTATCACCCTTTGAAAATTGGCCAATGTTCTCCTTATTTAAACTTTTTACTTACGAGTAATTTTGACGACACTGTTTTCAGGCTCTGGTACATTGGCAATATTATTAGGAGAGTGATCTAAGATTTACTAAAGTAATGGCGCCTTGGAACTTATGGAAACTTTGAAGATTATTCTATATTTAGCAAACGCTCAATGATTTTTTTCCTGAGCATTGAAAATTACTTTATTTTTCCTAAAAGTAAGCTTAATTTTATATTAAATCACATTTTAAACTGCTGACATAGTCTTAATTTGACATGTGAATTAAGTCATCATATATACAATCATATCCAGGTGGATGGTTCTCTTTAGAACCAAGAATGGGCAATATATATGTTACCTAGAGAGACATTATCAGTCAATTTATATAAAAGTTGTTTAAAAATCTTAGTGTTTAAATTTAGAGCCATATTACTCTTTACCTGGTTATTTTTCCTTCAGCTTTCAGGTCTTATCTGTATACTTTAGTTTCTGGCATCCCTGCTTTGAAAACTCAAGTTTTCTAATTTATCTCTAAAGGAGGAGAGATCATTGACTTTAACTTTGTAGTAAAAGTTTTTCAAATGAAACTTTTTTTGGTTAGTTAGCATAATTATTCTTTTATGCAGTTATCCAGCATTTCTTGGACTTTAAGTATTGAGTTTTCTTTGCCTCTAGAAGAGTAGTTTTCAACTTTTTCCTCCTTAACTTCACATTCACATAAGTAACAAACTCCTATCAGTAGGATCCCCTGTTACAAGGATAAGTGATCAGTCAAGTAGTGAGGTAGGGAGGGTTGATTTTAATAAAACCTTTCCAGAGATTCTTGTGTCCCCTCCCACTGCAGACCGTAACGTTAGGGGCCGTATTTCTACAAGATTTGTATCTGACCTCCTTGATTCGTCACTGTTAAATGAAAACACCCTTTAGCTCTACTATCCTTTCATATTTTGAATGTGTGGTAGAAAAGCAACTTTTGTAGACATTAAAAAATAAATACTGAAGTTGAAATGAGTCACAGAAAGTCTCGTGGTTTATCTTACTCTAACAAAATAGGAATTCGGAAACCATTTTGCAAAGATTGTCTACTTTAGTGTAGAAGAAGAAATTACATTTTTTTCTCTTTAATGCCTTGCAGTGTTTCTGTTCTTGAAAGTCCTTCTAATGTTGACATTAACTTTTTAAAATCATGAGTGACACCAGTGGGCTGACTAATGCCTAACGGGAGCACTAACAGTCTTGAGGCATTAGAAGAAGAGAATTTTTTTTTTCGGGAGGAAGAGAAAAGCAGAGAGAGATGCACTGATACGGGGAGACATATTGTTTTCAAGTGTCTTATGTTCCACGAGTGTCATAGTGTCTGCTGCTGTAGCCACAAAATTTTAGTTGCAATACTCGTTATGCAGTTAAAACATTTTTGTTGCTTTTTTTCCTCTGGAAAAATTTCCAAAAGGCTTCCTACATCTTTTGTTCCTTGCAGATATTGAACTGATAAAATGCTTTCAGTGAAGAGTTGTCACTTTACTTTGTACAGGAAGGATTCCCTTGTCCTTTGTAAATGCCTTACTCCTATTTGTGTGCTGTATTTGCTCCATTAAAAAAAATTAATTGTAGCAGTACACTTCTGCGGTGATAACTACTCACTTTCTGGATTATTATTTGTACTTTCTTTGCCAATCAGACCCAGAACACTAATACATTTTACCTCACATTCAATATTGGGAAGTTTGTAAGCAAAGGGATAAATTGTTAATAGGTTGAAAAATTAAAGTGAATGGAACAGTTTGACTATAGCAACATTAACTGACATTCCTGTTATGTGCTTTGTATTTGAGATACTTCTCTGTGATGTGTTTGAGAATGACTGGATATTTCTGAGATTAAATGAAGAAACGACTTAAATAGAAATTAGAGAAAGTAGGGGATTTTGAAGAGGTTTTCTTTGAGACACAGCCTTGATTTGCTGTTTCCAGCACTTTTCAAATCCTCATTCTGTGTCATCACTGGATGACACCATTGAAATACTGTTAATAGTGTCTCAGAGGCCACAGAAAATCTTAGCTGGGAAATTAGTGATACTAGATCAAAAAGATTTTAGATCTTTTCTCCTGCTGTACATATATAGCAGTAGGGCTGAATGTTGTGAAAACTCTTAATTCAAATTGCTTGCCTTGCGATCATGTAGGTAATTAGTGAAGCTTGAGGATTCAGTTTTAGTAACATTGAAGTTAATGTCACTTGTATGTGTTTACTGTTTCTGTCAATTGATTCCTCAGTATTACTCACTTTTTCCCTCACATACAAAGTTATTCGTATCATGTGCTGCTTTTTGATATTAGTATTGTTGTTTATCTGTAGGACCCAGGACCACCCCCACCTTCTCCATTACTAGGTTTGAAGCCACTGCAGTTATTAGAAGTGAAAGCAAGGGGAAGATTTGGTTGTGTCTGGAAAGCCCAGTTACTCAATGAATATGTAGCTGTGAAAATATTTCCAATACAGGTATGTTGATTAGTTTTCTAATCTGCATATATTTTTTAAAAGATGCAACTGACTAGGTCATTGTAACTCAGAAGCAGCCTGAAACACATGTTTTTTAAGGTGGTTCTTGTGATACTAGGGAAAGTGGTTAGCCCTGTTATGTCTGCCCTCTCCTCTGAGAAATGGAATTAATGGTACACTAGTCAATATGTCTTCTTAACAGTGGTGAAATTATAATAAATGAACATATAGGAGATCTTTTGCCAATAAAAATTCTAAAGAAACACAAAGTGAAGATGAGTATTCCAATACAAATGGAATAATTGTCTGAGTGGTTAACTTTTACTCTCCCATTGACACAATCAGAAAAAGCAAGCAGAATAGTAAAAGTAGTATGCTTTGTTTCAGAATTGCTGTTTGGAAATATATTACCAAACCATTCATTTTTGTTCTATTTTGAGTGTTTATGTAATCATTTCAGATTTTGTTTGGTGAATTATCAGATGCAGTGAATCAATACTGCAAATAATTGGTTTACTGTTGAATTTTTGTTTTTAAAGGGGGCTGACCTCATAAAACCTTGGTCTGATACACCTCTGTGGCTAATACCACTCATGGGGTTGTGGTTCTGGCCAGGCTGGGTGGTGCTGGCTTTATCACCACACCTAGACAGTAGATCTTCCTTATTCGAGCATTGTCATAAAATCAGCTTCTTTGCTTAAATACCTAGATTTTAGCCCTCTTGTCTCTTCGAAAGCCTATTTCTTTAGAGTCTATGAAACAGTTTGTTATTACTGTTTTTTTTTCTTTTGGTATAAGTGCAGATACTATGAAGTATAATTTAGTTTTTAGAGAAAGAGTCTGTTCTGTTGTGCCAAGATCTGCAAATATTTGGGTGATAATATACAATTAATGACAGTAATAGTAGCTAACATTTTATTCAGTGCTTTCATTGACTCAGGTAGAGGTGCTTACATATGAGTTCTCATTAATACGTGTCTGTATATTACCCATATACAATATACAGTATGCATATAATACAACAGCTTTATGAGGCAAAAACTGAATGGTTACGTAACTTGCCAAAGGTTTTTAGTTTGGATCCAGAGGGTCCCTAACTATTGATGCAATCTGCCTTACTTATTCTCTTATTGTGGAAAGAAACTAAAACTTTTATAAGTCAGTATGTAGTAAGCATGGATCAATTGCAGGCACAAATGGTGTGTAGTATTTTAAATTAGTATATTGCATTTATACTCCACTGTGCTCTTGTTGACTTTACAGGGTATCTAAGCATTTTATTAAGAATGTTTGATATAATGTTAGTCTCTTAAAGAATTGTTTTGTAATTAGATGAAGTCATTTTGCCTGAATTTCATCTGTCAGGGAGATTATTCTGAATAGTAACACAAGCAGCTCCACTCCGTGATGAAGTTACCCTGCGGTGCTAACTTGCAGCAGAATGCGTTGTCATTGTTAGACACAGAGGTGCAGCATTTCCCTCAAAAAAAAATTATTTTGAGGGAATGGGGGAGGGCAGGCATTTGGTATTACTTACTATCAGAGTTTTATTAAAAAACAAAACTAAAGAATCTTTTAACACTTTGTTTTTGCCTTAAAACTTGAGTAATTTTTGGATATGGTTTATTGACTCTATTTGCATTCTTACTATTCTTCCTTTTTGACTGTAGGACAAACAGTCTTGGCAAAATGAATACGAAGTCTACAGTTTGCCTGGAATGAAGCACGAGAACATATTACAGTTCATCGGTGCAGAAAAACGAGGCACCAGTGTTGACGTGGATCTTTGGCTAATCACGGCATTTCACGAAAAGGTGAAACACCTTTCTGTTTTGACTCAGTAAAGTCAGGGTTGGTTTGACTACCAAATATTGGCTACACATCCCTCTGCCTTATTTTTATGGGAACAGTGCTGTTCTCTTTGGTTAGAATTTATAAATAAAAATCTAATTTAAATGTAATTTTAATAAAACAGCAAAGATGCTTTTTCACCTTAACCCTCTGTTTATAACATCAGTCTTTTGTCCCTGATTTCTTATGCTGCAATCACCTGTCTTACAAATAATTATTTTAATATGACCAATGCTTAGTAAATGTACCATTTTTTTTTTCCAGTTTGAATTTTGTTCTTTAAAACTCTTTAATCAGTAAATTTAGTGATAAAACTAGAATCGGGAAATGTATCTGATCTTCAGTCTGTCACTCATTTGTAGGGTAAGCAGTACTGAAGCACACTGGCCGTTTTCCTGCTTTCAGTCAGTGTGAAAGGCACACGAATGAGGCGGGAGACTGTCCTTCTGGGCCGCCGGGTCCGTCAGTTCAGATATAAGTGCCTCTTTCACTTCTTTTAATTCTAGACCAGAAAGATGGCAGTAATTCCTAGAGGATTCTTTGTGTGAGTTGTTTATGTCTGAATGTTGTGCTCTCCTAGACCTATGACCTATGTTATAGCATCTCTGTAGTCAGTATATTTTAACTTCTAAAAGATTTTCTGGAGCTTTAGATTTTTGACTAGTCAACTGTTTTTGTTTTTGTTTTTTTAACTTTTGCCTTCTGAATACGGGGAAATTGACCCACCAGTGTGCCTGTAGAAAATCTTTGAAGATGCGTGATATTCTTTTCCAGTCAAACATTCATTAATGTGAAACGTGAACCATTCCAGACTTTTTTGTATATTATTCACCAAAAGGAAAAGTATGTTGTCTTCCATAACCTCTTAAAAGAGGAAAGTCTCTATATACAAACGGCTTTTGTCAAGAGCACAAACTGTTTTTCTTCCCCCCTTTCTTTAGGGTTCACTGTCAGACTTTCTTAAGGCTAACGTGGTCTCGTGGAATGAACTGTGTCATATTGCAGAAACCATGGCTAGAGGGTTGGCGTATCTACATGAGGATATACCTGGTCTAAAAGATGGCCACAAACCTGCTATATCTCACAGGTAGAGCTAAATTTGTATTATTTTCCCAAATAATCCAGTATTTGTTTATTATTTAAAAATTTAATCCCTGAACAAAATTGATTTTTCCCCTAGTTATCCAGTCGTGCTATAAGAGGTAGACTGATTTTCATTTGTTTTTCAAATTAGTTTTGAGATTGGCCAGGAAATAATTTGGATAATGTATATATTAACATCATTAGCTTACTTGTTAGCCATCATTAATTTAATTACCAATTTATGTTTTAATTAGTCTCATTTTTGAAAGCATGGTTAAGAATAAAAGTGTATTTTCTCTAAATCAAAGGGTATATGTGTTTAATCTCAAAATATGATTCCTCTGAAGATGGTTATAAACAGGGATAAGGTGATACAATTCAGAAGTATCTGTTTTGCTTATGTTTTGAGGGACCCTACGATCACTACCTGAGCTGAGGTGGCAGGAGGCACCATTTGAACAAGAGGGTTTATAATTGCCTTTTTCAGGAAAGAAATAATACTTGGACAAAATAGTTGTTATTTCCTCAAAAGGGAAAACACTAGTTCCCTTGAACATGGGTTTCAGTTTGTCACTGTGTATTTAACTTCTTCGAACATGGGACCAATTTGTCATCTTGTAGTATTCAATTTAAAGATGGTTGCTTTAAAAGTAGGTATAAACTTACTCATTAAAAAAATATTTAGTTGAGTGGCACCAGGTGGTGGTTTCCTGATTTTCATCAGATGGTTTTCATCTGGTGGTTTCCACCAGATCACTGGGAGGATTCCTTGAAAGCCAACTCTCATGTAGATTCTGGTTTTGGAAACTTCCACCTTAGAAATAGCTCCCCCTTCTTCTTAGCTTCCTCTATTCAGTCTTACTGCCTCTTCCTGGAATTTCACTAACCTCATTCCATCCTAGAGTGAACCGAACCCCTAGGTTATTAGGGTTACCATCCCTAAAAAATTTTTGATTCTAAAACTGATTGGTTTTGTAGCATTCATGTGCTTCCCTGGGCCTCCTCTGTCCCACTCTTGGTTTCTGTACACACAGATTTAACCACTGTTCAGGGCACAGAAGTGTTTAGCTTAGGTATAGTAATCCCAGGATGGACCAGTTGAGGCTGGTGTGCAGAGGACATCTGGTTGCCTTAAAACAGTTACTCTGTTCAGAACACCAGGATCCAGCTGGAGCAGTTGTATGTTCTTGGTGCAAAATTTCAGTTACATATTCCTAGACATGCTTTTGTGCAGTGAGGCTGAGGAATACAAGAACCACTAAAATAAGGGACCATTCTAAAATGTAGGCCTGTACCAGAGAAGGCCACGATTCAGCTATTTTTGAAAAGGTTTAAATTCTGGTTTTTAAAGTTCTGTTTTAATGGGAGTTTCTAACGATAAACTCTGCTATATTCTTATCTTAGAAAACAGCAGTTTTATGATTGGTAGATAGGAATGGCATAGATAACATGTAGGCTGGATAGTATTTTTGGAATGGCACTTCTTTATAAAACTGTATTATGGAAAGAATTCCTTCTTATTGCCCATGTTATAAATAGGAGTTTGTCACTGTATTCTTTCTTGTGCTTCAAGCTGTATGGAGATTTTGCATAGGCTTTTTCTCCTTGTTTTTTCTGTATTTCATACTTCCCAGTAACTATTTTTTATAGCATACATAGTCTCCCTCTTTCCTACTTTCAATGAAAAATTTTAAAAGATGTACCTTGTTTAAACTTAGTTTGAATACTCTTTCTCTTTGCAAGGGACATCAAAAGTAAAAATGTGCTGTTGAAAAACAATCTGACAGCTTGTATTGCTGACTTTGGGTTGGCGTTAAAGTTTGAGGCTGGCAAGTCTGCAGGTGATACTCATGGCCAGGTAAGAATGATAACTATAGCCTGTAAGAAAAAATATCTTGTCCCATATTTTCTTAGCATGGCATACCTGGATTGAATTGGTTTGGAATATTTGTGGTGGTAATTAGATCAGCATTCTAATGTAAAATGACTGTCTTAAGATTAATATGTTAAATTTGCTGAGGAGACATTTTCATACAATGGTGATGGACTGGTTAGTACCTCAAGTGGTTTAGATCAAACAGTTCATAAAATAACCGAGACAGATGTCATGGGATTCTATTTTTAAAACTAATCAAAGAAGAATCCAAGACATTTTAATAGGCCTCTTTCTTAGGGAGTTCTTAGATTAACTCAGTTTTAGTCCTTTCACCATCTTAAGAGGAATGGAAGAGTAATCCGTCACTGCCCATTTTTCGAGACAGCAATTATAGTATCTTGTTTCTTGGTCTTTATTGCTCCATTTACTCTTTAATCCATTTTATAGCTTTTCTCTGAATTCTCTCCAGAGTTCAGAACACTTATAAAGCCTGGGTGAGGAGCCTAACTCTAGTCCAGGTCTGCGCATGGAGATCTCAGTAAGGGGAGCCTTTAAGAAAGACAAAGGGGAAAGAACATCATCTGTATACTTTATTCTCAAACACTGTGAGGCTAGAAAAGGTGTTGTCACTCCTACAAGATGACTTTTAGTCAGAAAACCAGTTTGACCTGAAGAGTGACATTTTTTTTTACAAAGCCAAGTGACTTAGACTGTGGCGTGCTCATTTCTTCTTCTTTCAAATCATGTGGATTATTTGGTCATCTAATTCTCAGCTTTCTATTTTTTCCAGCATATCCTATTAACTTCCAAGAACACAGTTATCAGCGAATCATAACACAACAGATTTGGCAATAATGACTAATGATTTAAGCATTCAGTTGGGAGCAATGGCTAGCAGTCATAGTTCCAGAAAGGTTGACACCATATGTGTTTGGAAACAAAGGCAGTTTCTTGGAGAATATCATTGAGACGGGGGTTGTGTGGGCAGCCCAGGGACAAGCTTCTGTGGTTATCGTGTGATTTCTTAAGACTAAACTCAGTGAATGGTTTAATCCTTTGGTACCTTGTAACCTTCCACCTCTGTTTTTATAAGGAAAATTTTGGGACTCATTCATATCTTTTTACACTTTCACAGTTGGATTACATGATGAGGTAAAAATAACTAATTACTTACATCAGTTGTTCCTTGACTTTAGATTTCATGGAGCAGAAAATATAAAAATGCAAAAATTCATGTTCTTATACATTTTATATATTGCACTACTGTACAGTTAAAAGAGTTATAAAGTAGAAAAATTAAGCTTTTTTACCTTATTTTTATTAAATGAATTAAAAGCTTGAACTTCAGGGTTTTAGTAACCTGTTTTTATTATCTGTATGTTTGCAGATAATCATGTAATTCTAGTCCAGAGATCACAGTCACCTGAGGGTGGAGCTCTTTGGAAATGCCAGTATCTGGGCTGCTCCCTAGGTCCACTACTCAAATAGATTCTGATCACCCAACTAGCTCACACAGATTTTTGAGCATCCATATATGAGTGTTGTCAAGCACCAACCAAAGCTAGTTGTACAAGCTTAGTAACTAATGTTACATCACTAAGAAATAACCAAATTGTCAGGGACAGACAAATCGAGAGCTCAAAATGAATGAATAAATAAATATACAGATTTTATACAAATAGTGTTTTAAGAAGTTTCTCCATCCTTTTTTTGGCTGTTTTCACATTTTGTATTGTGTATTAGTTTTCTTAATACAGAGAAAGAGAAACCCTTAAAGTATTTTTTAAAGCTACATTTCAAACAGTATACAAAAGTACAACTTAAAACTATGTAAGTTTTTTCTCTGTTCCATCCTTCTCCCCACAATTATTGTTCAGTTTCTTGTAATTACTTCTAGAAGAGGAGGAAAAAATTCTTAACCATGATATTGATATATTTATTAATTGTACCCAGAAAGGATCTTAGTATATATGTACACTGCTTTGTTTCTTGATGTTTTCACCCTGCAGTATTTTGGGGAATTTTTCTCTATCAGCCTTTATGGATTTACCTCATGTTTTTTAAGAGCTGCACAGTAACCTCTTTGTTCGGTCAGTCCCTTTGGTGGATGCCACTGCTCTTTCCAGTGAATGTCTTGGCTACGACATTATTTGAAATGGAATAAAATTCTACTCGACTCTGTAGTCTGGTGGTCCTCATCTAGTTACATTATCTGATATTAAACCACATTTGGTTTTGATTCTTTTTACCAGATTATGTTATCTCATAAAGTTAATATTTTTTGCTTTCAACATCTTTTGCAGGTTGGTACCCGGAGGTATATGGCTCCAGAGGTATTGGAGGGCGCTATAAACTTCCAAAGGGATGCGTTTTTGAGGATAGATATGTACGCCATGGGATTAGTCCTGTGGGAACTGGCTTCCCGCTGTACTGCTGCAGATGGTAAGGGGAAAAGCATTTTTCAAAAAGATGTGTACACACACACACACACACACGACACATGTATGAAAAGGGATAATTACACTCAAAGGCAATATTTTAAAGTACAATTAAAAATTTTTTTAAAAAAACAGACACCAAGAGGTGGTAGCTTAAAGAGAGCTCAGGAGGCAGGGAATGGAGGGAGGGCAGGATACACTGATTCTTCTTCCATTGCCAGATGTTTTGCTGGGCACTTCACATACCTTTATATGATTTCCTAAAATAACTTTTGTAAAACTGAGATAATTAGGAATTCGAGGCTCAACTTTTAAGTAGAAATTAAGTAGCTTGCCTGTTTTTGCCTCAAAGTGGCAGATGGTAAAACCTAGATTTGAAGCTCTGATCCAGACATAGAGGGAGGGCTGATGCTTTGGTTGGCCCCTGGGGGTCCTGCCCCAAGGCTCTCAAGCCAGCTCTCGTGGTTTGAAGAGATGCACGTGGAGTCGGGGGACTTTGCCTTCTAGGATGCTCAGGCTGAGTCTACCCATGTGCCTAACCAACCAGACTGAATCTAATAGTCTTATCCTCCATGGCACAGAACCGAGCACGCATTGGGATTTACCGCAGGTTAAATTCTGGCTCCCTAAAACTTTGAAAGACTTTCAATGATTTTGAATGCTTGCTAGCACAGCACCTGGGTTCTAAGGATTCATGTTCTTTGTTCTTGTTTTTGAACTCCTTGTTCAAGTCCTATAAATATTTGCATTGATTGATAGATAATAAAACTGCGTACTGTATGTTCCTGGTGTGATGGATTTATGGTGTTCTAGGTACTCTGTCTTCAGTGCTTCTCCTGAAGTCTCTCTCTTCAACTATGTGATAGCTTTTGCATGTGAGAATGTAAAGCAAATTTTCTGTTGAACTCCCAAATGTAAATTTACATGATCTGGTGTTTTAGATTTTAATTTATAATTGTCCCAAAACTTCTTGCAGATTGTAAAAGACCACAGAAATTGTGTTGTTGAATATTTTAAAAGGTATAACCAACTTAACCTATGTTTACAAGAATTCTCGCTGAAGTATGGTAACAGTCTTAGTATATGGCAGGGGCGTCAAACTCATTTTCACTAGGGGCCATGTCAGCCTCAGGGTTGCCTTCAAAGGGCCAAATATAATTTCAGTTCCTTAACAGTTAAGGCAGTTACATTTATACAGTCCTAAAATTATTTTGGCCCTTCGAAGGCAACTGCGAGGCTGACATGGCCCCCAGGGAAAATGGGTGACACCGCCGGTGTACGGTATGTGAAATTTGATTAGGGGTGCTATGCTTTTAAAGGAACTTACTAGTGTGCTCAGGAATTCTGGACAGCCATTCATTCTTCCAAGATTGGGGGTTTGGCACAGGAGTGGATCCAAAACCTAAAAAAGTTTGAAGCAATTTGGATATGATCTAAACTTAGAAGTCTGCAGGAAGAAGAGTAAGGTATTTAGTGTGTTTTTGACTGTAAATGGAAGAGGAAGGACACGGGCATTTATGGAAGTGGAAGGAGATGGGATGGCAGGCGTCATGTTTCATAAGAACTTCATTAACGTGAACTCTCCAAAACGAAACCCATTGGTCATGCTTTTATGGAGGATGCACAGGGCCCTGCCATTCAGTAATGTACTGTTTCATCAAGGTGGTCCGTTTTTTCCTGAGCTATCTCTAGAAGTAAGTGTGGATTGTCTAGCCCAGTGCTTGGTACGTAGGTATTCAGTAAATACTTCTGTATAAATGTAATACCTGAGAAATAAATCTAAGGAGATGTTATGGGAGTTTAGAATGAGAAATGGCACAGTTATTGGGGAGGAGGGTTTATCAGGGGAGTTCTTATAGAAAAGGAGGGATGCTGACATTTCTCAGTTGCCTGGCATATGCTCTTAAGTACCTCATTGCAGATCAGGCATTTCTAAGTCTTAATCAGAGGCTGGGGCAGACAGAGTGTGAATGTTGCTAAAGTACTTTATAATTTCTTTTTTTAAAGATTTTATTTATTTATCTTTAGAGGAGAAAGGAAGGAGAGAGGGAGAGAAATATCAATGTCTGGTTGCCTCACTTGTGTCCCCTGCTGGGACCTGGCCTGCAACCCAGGCATGTGCCCTGACTGGGAATCGAACCACGATCCTTTGGTTCACAGGCCCGCATTCAATCCACTGAGCTACACCAGCCAGGGCTACTTTAAAATTATTTGATAGCTAATTGTTGATTCAGTTCAGTGATTCTCAAACTGGAATGTACAGCAAAACCCTGAGAATCTTAATTCCGATTCTGACTAGTATGTCTGGGTTGGGGCCTGTCAGTGACGACACCTCTTAAAGCTCTACAGGGTCAGTGCCCCTGCTGCTGCCCTGCGGAGTGGCGTTGAGTAAGTAGCCAGGGTGTGAAAGGTGCCCTAGCAAGTCAGTCCTCTGTCACTGGAAGTGCTTCAGTAGAGCCCTCTCCAGGCATCCAGGGTTCTTAACATTTGGAGAGCGTGGAGTTAGAGGGTCTCTTTCAGGATTGTTGTAACTTATATTCATTCTATCCAGAATGATTACGTGCAAAGAGCTTGTACAAGGTTTATGTTTACATTGAGACATCTGGACAGTGACAGGTTTCTGTCAAGGGGACACAGCACAGTGGAAAGCACAGACTTAAGTCATTCAGATGGATTCAGATTTCAACTCCACCACTTAGGTGTATGCTCTTGTGCAAATTATGGGACTTTTCTGAGCTTCTTTCTTATTTGTAAAATAGATGTAATACCACCTTCAATCTGTGAAGATAAAATGGCAATAAATAATAATGTGAAGTTTCTGGCCAGGAGAAATGCTCATCAGATATAAATGCATTCCTAGCTGCATTTTCCTGTATGAGTGGGTCTTAGAAAAAAGAAACCATTAATGTTGTTGAATAAATCTTGTCTGTGAAGGCATGTTCTGACTTGTTGGGAACCCTGGAGAGTATGATTTAAAACATCTAAATATATTTTTGTCAGCTCTTCTGAGAGCAGATAAGTGTATGACTTTGAGGTACATAATTTTATGTGGAGCACATTGGGAGTTTGAGCATTTTCACAGAATAAATATGGTTATAACAGATTGAACTCAAAGTCTTCAGAGATGGCAGCACCACTTACAGTCTGATCTGAATTGGAAGAGTGGGGTACCTTAAAGGGATACAACATTTGCAAATACCAGTGGTTCCCCATGTCCTGTATACAAATGGAGACAGCCCTTTCTCATACAGTAGGTAGGAGAGGTCCTTACACAACCCTTAGCAGAGTTACATGCCAAATCCGACTTTTTGATTTCTCCTAAATTAGAGTTTGGGTCACACTGTGGTGTAAGTCCAGTTGAGAGTCTGCTGCTCTCCTGTCATTACAGCATGTAACAGTTGGGAAAAGGTGATAAAGTTTGTTCCACTTTGGAAGTCAGGAAGATACGAATTAACATGACTGTTTCTTTTCTTTCTTTCTTTTTTTTTTTTTTACATTTTAGGACCTGTAGATGAGTACATGTTACCATTTGAGGAGGAAATTGGCCAGCATCCATCTCTTGAAGACATGCAGGAGGTGGTGGTTCATAAAAAAAAGAGGCCTGTTTTAAGAGATTATTGGCAGAAACATGCTGTAAGTCATGCAGTTTGCTTCACTTGAAATGTGAATAAAATGCTTTTCAGAGGACTGATTTATACCTCTGCACATTTCTCTTCTGGAATGATTTTCTGGGGAGGTGATCTTTGAACAGGATATTCTGTTTTAGAGACAGAACCAGGGCTGTGTTCTTGTTAAGGATGAGATGGTGAAGCCAGAGTCTTACAGAACTCTCATCTCTGGTCCTGTGTGGATGAGTTTGTCTCCTATTGGGAAAGCTTCCCAGGAAAAGGAGTTCCTGGCTCAGAGCCTGTGGATGGTTAGGTAACCTTGCTGATCACCGCATTCCTACATGATGCTGTTTCAGAAGTGAAACACCTGGTTTTTTCCTCTCCGTGGGAATTTGTTTCAGTCTTCTGATTTGGGGTTGGAAGATTTTCAAGTTCTTAAGGATGCTCTAAAACTAGAGACTAGGTAGGCAAAGGATAGAAGAGTATTGCCGTAGTTATTTTGGTCTAGGTATAACTAGGAACACAGATAAAACTAGGTAGAGAATTCTCAAGGATAGCTTTCTAACTTTTCTATTTAACTGCAGGAGAGAAATTCTGATCAATAACTAACAAAACAGTAAAAATTAGTAGACCTCAGCCTTGGTTTTGAATCCATTTCAGGGGTTGCTCAGAAATGTCTTGGTGTATGAACAATGGATAGGGATTTTTGGAAATAAAACAGTTAATCACCTACTGTGATAGTCTCCAGTTCTAAAAAATTTCTTAGTACTTTTCTTAATTTTCCTGTATAAAATACTCAGAACTGAACATTGATAAAAAACACATGACTTTGCTAATCTTGATACTTTCTTTACCCACAAAAAACACCAATTTCTTTATGGAAGTTTTATTCTATTTCATAATAGAAAACAAAAATTGCTCTGGTATTTGAAGATGTTTTTCATTTTCAGGGAATGGCGATGCTCTGTGAAACGATAGAAGAATGTTGGGATCATGATGCCGAAGCCAGGTTATCAGCAGGATGTGTAGGTGAAAGAATTACTCAGATGCAAAGACTAACAAATATCATTACCACAGAGGACATTGTAACAGTGGTCACAATGGTGACAAATGTTGACTTTCCTCCCAAAGAATCTAGTCTATGATGGTTGCACCATGTGTACACATTGTGAGAAACAGGACTCTGAACTGGAGCTGCTAAGCTAATGAAACTGCTCAGTTTATTTTGTGTGAAATGAGTAGGATGTCTCCTGGACATGTCGAAAAGAAGACCCTCGGTTAAAACTGTGGCTCTGGGAGACTTATGACATTGCCTGTAGCAGAGATGTGAAGGACATGAGACTAAGAGAAATGTTGCAAATTATATAAACTTTTGAAAAAGTGTACATGAAGAATGTGGCCCTCTCCAAATCAAGGATCTTTTGGACCTGGCTAATCAAGTGTTTGAAAACTGACTTCAGATTTCTTAATGTCTGTCAGAAGACACTAATTCCTTAAATGAACTACTGCAATTTTTTTTAAATCAAAAACTTTTCATTTCAGATTTTTAAAAGGGTAACTTGTTTTTACTGCATTTGCTGTTGTGTTTCTATAAATGACTATTGTAATGCCAATATGACACAGCTTGTGAATGTGTAGTGTGCTGCTGTTCTGTGTACATAGACAAAGTCATCAAAGTGGGGCACAGGAAAGAGGCTTCCAAGCATTACTTTAACCTCCCTCAACAAGGTATACCTCAGTTCCACGGTTGCTAAATTATATCATTGAAAACACTAACAAAATTTGAATAAACCGATCCATGTTTTGTAACAAGGTATTTCAAATTCACTGTGTTATTTAAGAAAAAACGTAAGCTACGCTTAGTGCCAACAGTAAACGGCCATCCGTGAAGCAGTGTTTTAGCTTTTCTTGTGCTAGCTTGTAATTTAAGGGGAAAAATAGTGCTGTTGTTTTGAAATGAAAAAATGTCATTTTCCACTTCTTCCCGTGTTTTAAAGCTTCATCTTATATCTGGTTCCCAAAATATTGCATACTTACCTAAGTATTTTTTTTAGGTGTGCTGTGTTTGGGGAAATATGAAAATTTAAAGCATGATTTAAAATTTTTTAAGTGAGCTGTGACACTGGAAAGCTCTTCATTTTTATTCTTTTAAAATAGATTTTTCCTATTTATATATGTAAAATTGTGTTTTTGTTTTTTTCATCAAACAGTGTGTGGGATATTCTTTATCACTGTTTTAGGATCACCTCAGGAAGTGTCATTACCCAGAATTCCTCATTCTCTGCTTTGAGACTTGTAACTTTATCACCATATTTCTGCTTGGTGCCATCTTGTCAGAGTAATATTTGATGTCTGTGATATGTAAAGAATTATCCTAGGATAGAGACTGTAAATTTTAAGCACAGATTTCATATGTTACTGCTTTAAAACAAATCAGGGATAACAAGTTAAACTTATAACTTAAAATATGCAATGACATTTAGAGGTAACCAATGCTGATATAGGTAATATAGCCTAGTCTCCTTCTGCAAATTGCTAATACTATTTTAAGATAGTTCATGCCTTATCCTTGATAAGAGAATGGAATTGTTGGTAGGCGCTGAAGTGCTTCTCAAAACAACATAATATCAGAATATAATTGGATTTTCTCAAATTTATACGAGCCAAAGTAAAACATCAATTTCCTGAAATTTTAGATTACTCGCCAACAAATAGCCAGTATTATGCTATGTACTTTTTGTCAGGTAATTTTAAAATCCATACATTAATTTTATAAAATAGTTTCTTACATGTCACTACCAAGAGCTCACTGTGTTATCACCAAATGGCTATTTAACCACACAGTACATTTTACGTACAACACGCACTTACTCTTTGGGAAAAATAAGTTACCTTCTGTGTAAGCACTACATTGGTCACCAGACTCTAAGCAGAGAGGGGAAGAGTAAGAGCATTGCTGTCTGTGCACCACACCCCATGCAGAAGACACGTCACATGTGTCTTCCTGTCGTCACATCACATGCCCAGGTTGTCCTGTTACTTTTAAGAATTTCCATTTCTATGCTGAGTTCACTTCTTTATTTCAAAAAGTATTTTGCCTCTCACTTTCTTGATTTTATTTTGCTTCCACTTTGAAACTAATCAAGAAAGGAAAATAATGAGAATACTTCAACATAGAAATTATCATGTGAAGACATTTATACCTATTCTAAACATTTAATCCTCATTTTAAAAGGTTAAAAAATCCAATCCAAACAAAATGAATATTATGGCTATTTGGCTTCTGTGAGCACTAGAGATAAATTTTATAAGACCAGTTATTCACAAGATAAAGTTTTCTCCATGTTAGGAAAAAAATGTTCAGAAATCTGGGTATTGTACTTTAAGTAACCAATTTTAAAACTTACATCCTTTAGGGAACTATATTAACAGAAAAACACTTTTTTAAAGAAGTTAAATAAGAACGTTTCAGTGACTACCTGTCCTGATACCCAGTCTTGTTAAAACTTTCTTTTGCAGGGCATTTTTATGTTTGTTTACAGTAGGTGCAGAGTGGGCAAGTTAACAGAAGTTTGAGCTAGGGATACTAAAAAAAGGAAAGATCAAAGAATGAGAAAAATGTGACTTCGTTTTGGGGTGAACTGAAACCCCAGTAATTTTTTTTTCCTCATGTGTATGGTGCTCCTTATGATTCGTCTTGTATTTTGCCTTTCTGATACCTGTTGGAACTGCTGCTCTAACTCACACTTTACCTTGCCCAGATCTCCGTCTAAGGAACGCTTTACAATCAACTGCCATAGGACTAACGACGGATTAACCAGGATTAACCAGTGTTTGGCTTTACTCGAAGTCTACGCCCTGACAACTCTTGTGTGTATTTCAGACGCTAGAAAGTTTTTAGCATGTGACGTGTGATTCTTGTTTGAATGTTTATTACAGGTACCTTGTGAATTCTAGAACAGAGACTGTGCCTCACAATTGTTGGTCCCATGAACTATTTTTTTTTTCATGGTGATGTTTTTGAAAATACAATCAGGAAACAACCCCAAGTTTGCAGTTTAAAATACAATCATCTATCATTAAATTAAGAAAGAATCTCTCCTTCCCCCTTTCCTTACCCCTACCCCATAGGTAAAATGCAGGTGGTAGGGGAGAAAACCCTGGCCAGGTGAAATTGTAGTTTGGCGGAATAAACTAATTACTGTTTAAAACAACTGCTTCACCACAGATATTTTCCAGTTTCTCTTTTTTACCTTTCTAAATTACTTTTTAGTAACATTTGGTATAATGTGCATAAAATTACTTACTGATTTATGGGCAAAACAATACAAGTAGCATCTTGATTGAACATCATTTACCTCAGATATTCAACCAGCAGTACATTTTTTATGCAGTCTCAACCCATATCCTATTTGTTACCTCTCAAAATATTGGAAAGCAATTATTTTAGCTTTACTCTGTATTTTTTGTCAGTGTTTTGGACACAGGTTGTTGTACTACTGTCAAATTGTACTTGCTATTTTTTCTGCAAGTATTTAACAAAAAGCTAAAAAAAAAGCCCCATAAAACCCCACCCTGGATAAGTGATTGTTAAATATTGTACAAATAAAATGTATGCTATCCCCATTCCATCCCCAAGTTAAATAAAAAAATGAATATGGTATGATTGCACATGCAGTTTTTTTCTTTAGCAATCTGTTAAGAGGGGAATAGTAGCTTTGTGTTTGTAGTGAGGCTTATACCTTGAGATTTGCAGTGGGGATAATGGTGAAAAGGGAGGCTTGCCAGTTGTGACATTTCCCTCCTTTGTTGTCTAAGCAGGTTGTCACTAAGTATTTGTTTGTCCTGCTAGTTTTAGGGAGCCAGAAGCTACCCAGCATCAGTTATCTTGTCTTTTCACGTGGAAATAGGAAACATGTGGCTTAGGAACTAGCCAGTAGAGATATAAACTGCATTACCAATTTGCAACCCATTTACCAGTTAGATGGAAAAATTCTGGTATTTTCATGTAGGGTAAAAATAAGAGGAAGCTAGCTTCCATTCACATTTAATGTTATAAAGGTTTTGTTTATATGGCGGCTTTGTCACCTGGAGAGTCAATGTACACACCAATGGATTCTTAATTTTTTTAGGGTAAAGGTGAAGGATGGGGCAACAGTTAGATTATGGTGATTTGCAAGAATCTGCATTGTCTTCTCAATCAGATGAAAATACAAACCACGGTGGAATCTGCGTGGAATCCACAGAAAGACCGGAATCCTTCTCCAGTCTGTTCTGCAAAACAGATTCTCCAGGAAGTTAATATGCTATATACTCAACATACATAGTGGTATGGTGCAGTCAGTTTGGACGACAGGTTTAATTAATTCCTCAGAGCTGTACACATGCATGTGCACATGAATTAGAAAATTTTTCTTTAAATAAAATCCTGTTTTGGTAGGGCACCTGCGGGGGACCACATGAGTAAGAACTGCACTGGATTCTCTAACTCTTCTCCCACACCTGGCTCTTTTGACCCAAACTGAGGACACTCCAGAAGGCAGTACCTCGGACACTCACACTGGTTTCTGATCGTGCTGTTCAAAGGCTACATTCCTCCTCTCGTAAATGAAGGAAATATCTTTCAACAACGTTTGTTTACATTATTCTCTAAAGTTTTTTACTAGGGCTTTTCAGATTCAGTTTTTATCTTGTTAATGATGGCTTAAGAATTTAATAGATGAAGTTAGCCTGAAAGTTTCCTAAGTACACTTTATTTAGCTTCTTTGTATTAGGGAGTATGCAAAGCAGAAAATCAATATACCTCCTCTCAAAAAATGACTGGAATGTAGACATACACTTATCTGAATGATTTTTGCTAACCTATTTTTTTTTCTAATTTGCTTTCTGTTTCACTGAATGTGAAAACCCACCTTGCTACTTAGTTTTTTAATATGTATACCTGGATGCTGATGGATCCTGACGTAGCTCATATGTACCACGGAAGCAGGTGAAGGCTTCCAGACTTTTAGTGGCATCTTCACTTAATAAAAATTTATAATCCTCAAGTCAGTTCTTTAGGTACTTTCACAGTCAAGGGACATTTTGGCTCAAGAGTAAAATCCTTGCTTCTACTAATAGTGATACCACCACGTTAAATATTTTGGCAGAACACTCCCTAGAAATCTTTTGAGTATTGCATAGAACCAGTACAAAAGCCTTAGATCTAATGAGATTGCAGAAAGCAAATGACAGTGATCTGAAGAGAGGGCAGGGAGCAGCGATGCATACAAAACCACAGGTTGTCTACTGAAGAGCTGCTTTTACGCACAGTGACTTCTATTCCACACCTAAGACTTCTTGAAAAACAGATAAATTATTTCTTGGAGCATTCTTTAAAAAAATACATGATAAGGAACCATTACTGAACTTCAAGTCTTAGTAGCAGGGGCTTCGGTGTCACACCGAACCTGATTTGAACCATGCTCCGTCATCATTTTCTGCCTGTGTGATTCTGGACACTTCCCCACTATGTTAGTCTTCTCATCTGTAAATAACAGTAGGAAATCATAATGGCCTTTGATAGTTACAAGTACAAGTGATACCTTGGTACTCATCGTTATTCATTCCAGAACTTATGACAAGTGCTGAAACCAACCAGCACCAAAAGAATTTTTCAAGTGATACATGATGAAGCATCTTCTTTTGTGGGGCGGTGTTGTGTGACTCACACAAGTTCTAGCAAGAGCAATGAGTCCCAAACAAGCACCAAGTGCTGAAACATTTTTTCTCTCATCAAATATGAGTACAAGATTTGATGAGTTTTGAAGCCCACGAGTACTGAGGGATGACAATACAATAAGCTGAGTGACATTGGGGACACTGCCTTCTGTACATCTCCCATGGAAACAATAGGTGATCAAATAATCTTGAATAGATGAAGTCACTGAAATTTAATGAATGCTTACTAAGTTTCACTTTAAACATATAGCTCTATTAGTTCATGGATTCCTGACTTTATATGGTGATCCTTTGGCTGATGTTTCCACATTCCTCTTAGGGATCTACTTTTAGATATAAATTGTTTAAGTTAACACTGACAAACATGTCCCCTTATTTGTAGGAGTTGTTTTCCAGGAATTTCCTAAAGTACCTGTTAAAAAAATGGACAAATTCTGATGCTTTTGGATACAGTATGCCCAAGAATCTGCATCTTTAAGAAGTCTTTCCAGGGATTCTTCTGTAGACGGTATTAAGTGCCGCATTTTGAGAAGTCTGGGGAAAAAATGTCCAAATTTTTGGTCTTTTCTTCCACGTGAACCATCTTTAGCCAAACTGGTCAGTCTTCTGAACTAGAAGACCTGGGTCTGGCATGGAACCCAAAATGCCTTGCAGAGTACAGGGGAAAAATACAGCACTTCCCATTGTGCCAAAAGACTCCTTAGTACATCTCAACCCCTACCCTTGCTTCCTTACTGCTTCATTTAAGGTTTATAAAAACTGCTGGGCCAGATGAACACTTCAAATGTAATACACAAATGCTTCACAACTGTTAATAAGTATATGGTTCAATTCCTATAAAAAGTCACATTTATTTTTTTGAACTTCTTACAACATAGTCTAAATTACTGGGATTATAAATCATGTAACTGCTCATGATTTAAAGGCACGGCACAGCCAAGAATATACTACATGTGTAACATTCCCCCATAAATAAAAAATAATTGTCTATAAATAGAAGAAAACGTCATGACATATGCCGTTACAGGACAACAGCTTCTAGTTCTTTAGAGAAGTTTGCCTGCAACTCCGTAATTGAGGCCACTGGTCGTATTCACAACCAGCTTAGCGAGGATGTTGCCCACTGCCTGACGTCTGTGGGACAGTTGGGGTATTTCTGCAAAGCATTCATAATTTGAGTGTTATCCAAAAGTAGTTTCATCAGCTGGTACTCTCTCTGTGTGTTTACTGACGTTCTTTCCATGGGTCTTATTAATTCTAATTGTTGTAAGTGTTCAAAAGCCTGAAAGATGAAAGAAATGGTTTTGGTCAGTTGTGAAGTAACAGAATGCTAAAACAAAACAAAACGGTCTTAACAAAAATCAGTAAGGTTCAAAACCAACTCTCCATCAACTTCATAAAAACTCATGTATCAGCTGAGGCAGTTTCAACATAGTTCTCTCACCCTGCACCGCTGAATGTGAACAGGACAAGTTTTAACCCAGTCTGCACAACGTAATTTTCCCCCCAATCTCAGTTTTTGTTCCTAATCTCATTCTGTATCATATTTCCTCCTTGCACTGAAGTTAAGGGAGGGTTTCCAGTTCTCTATAAAAAAACCTAAGATCTGATAAGACCAGTACTGTTTGAATTATTCTTGGTTACTCACATTTGTACTAATATTTTGTTAGCAGATTTCTAAGATTTTGCTGTATAACTTTAATACAACTGCAAAAAATGAGGGAGGAGAAAGGACCCCTCTGAGTGCACCAAGTATGTTCAGCTGATCCTATAAGTAAGAGATAAATGACTCAGCAGACTGGTACCCAAATGAACGAGAAGGGACAGGTCCCAGTTTCCCTAGGAAGTCAGAAAGTTGTCCTTCCATCTTCCCCCTCTAACAGGCTCTTCTCTGTTTACTTCCTCTTACCTCATGGATTACTCTGTTTCTAACCTTGATTACTGTTTTAGGTATTTTATTAGGGTATGAGAAAAAAGGCCATTAAATCATGCCATACTAACCATTAAATACTGACACAAATTGAGCTTTCTATTCCTACAGCTTTACTGTGAAAAAGATTAGAATATATTTTTTATGTATCATAAAAGTTCTTCTGATAAAAAAAGAAACAGCTCAAACACCATTTCTGAAAATGAGAAAATACAAAAATACAAGAGGCTTGGGCCCAATAAAATAAGATTTAAAATATTTCTAGGCAGCAAAAATACTTCTTTATTTAAAAATGTAGAAACTCATAAGAATTTAAATGCTCAGGCACCCTTTCTATTCATACAACTCCCACACAGTGTGACCACCAAACAGACGTGGACCTCAGGAAGGGGGAGAGAACCACCCGGCAGGATGCAAAACACTGTTCCTGTGTTGTGAAGAAAGGGCAACGCCTCAGCATTTTCTGGTTACCATAAGAAATAAAATTCTAACCACTGCAGTCTGTAAGGGATGCTAATGGATATATATGGGTCCACTGCTTGAAAAAAAATGTTTCTTCTCATGAAGCCCTCCAGTGCCGTGTGCTGTCCAATAAGGTAACTTACCAGTATGGAGTATTTGAAATGTGGGACTATATTTTAAATTCTATTTAATTTTCATTAAGTTTAATTTCGAAACTGATAGTTGAGTAAATTAGAAAATTCTAAGTATATTTAGAACAATTTCAGAATGTAAATCTACATCTGTAGCTAAAAATTTTATGGACCCTAAAGAGCAAGTATTTTCAATGGATGTTCAGTGAATTAAATAGGTATAAACACAAAGAATTTCAAAGACTCAACACAAAAGAAAATAAAGGAAAACACTTCATTAATAATCTAATACTGATTATAGATTACAATGTTTTTGTTATATTAGGTTAAATAAAATCTATTACTAAAGGTTATTTCACCTTTTTCCTCCTTTTTTGCTGCTACTAGAAAATCTGAAGTTACACAATATGGCTCGCGTCTCATTTCTAATGGACAGTGGTGCACTAGAGCAACATTCCTCAAGTTTTAGAACTCATGCCTCACCCCACCCCTAATAAAACCTTCACCAGGCAGTGGGATTTTGTCTCTTGGTGTCTTAGTGGCTCATATCAGCATCTTTCGTCTCTTTTTACTGCTACATTTATAGAGCCGCACCGTGGGTTGTAAAGGGCCTAGACTTACAGCAATGTATTTCACAGACTGTTGCAGTTACTTTACAGGATGCAAGTGTTAGGAACAGACAGTAGAGGGCAGTAAACTCCCACAAACTAAAACACCTGGCTGCTTGCTTCAAAATTATTCAACGTTTTTCAAAATTAATAAAAGTGCAACCATAATATTGACCCTTGAACGATACTGAAGTTAGGAGCACCAGTAACCCTCTACTCCCAGTCAAAAATCGCTATATAACTTCTGACTCGTCTAAAACTTACTACTATTAATAGCTGATTGACAAATATTTTATATATCATATATGTATTATACACTATATTACTATAATAAAGTAAGCTAGAATAAAGAAAATTCTAAGGAAATCATAAGGAAGAGTATTTATTGAAAAAACAATCCATGTATAAGTGGACCCTCAAAGTTCAAACACCTGTGTATGTTCAAAGGCAAATGGACAATGAAATTGGATACAAAAATATACCTGCCTGCAGAAAAATAACAGCATATCTTACCTTCATGACAACCGGTTTCTCAAAATTATAAACAGAATGGGCCTTCCTTTGAACAAACTTCTGAAACTCTGGACAGAAAGCAATGACAAAGTCAGTACCTTCAAATAAGCAGACGGGTGGGAGAGAGTCAGAAGAAAACCACCAAAGTCTCATCTCACCGTTATAGACCATTTGAAAATTAAAGGGCTCCTCTTCATAGATGTCATTTAAATGTTTCATTGCTATTATTAGGCAGATTTCCAAGACTGACAGACCTGCAGCAAAAGGGAAACAAACTATGAATTGTAATTGACTTACTGGTACATAAGACTGAAATAAATGACCTCCAAATAGAATGGTAAAATGAAAGATCATGGATTTGAGGGGTGGGAGGTCAAGAACAGAGGTTCAAATGTGTTTCAGTTAATACTATCTATATAATCTTAAGCAAGATCCTCAATTTCTCTGAGCTTAGTTTTTATATCAGCAAAGGAAGGATCTTTCTAAACTGAGAGATGTTATAAGTGTTAGAGACAATATAATCAAGTACACCACATGACCCATGGTAAAAAAAAAAAAAACTGAAGCACAATCACTCATTATGTAACTTTAAATCACACAGGGTTCTTGATTATTCAGAGAATCCCTAAATCCCTGGAAATTATATCAAAAATGTTTTTCCTGGAAAGAAGGTTTATTAGCCCTGGCTGGTATGGCTCAGTGGATTGAGTGCCTGCCTGTGAACCAAAGGAGTCCCCAGTAGGGGGCGCACGAGAGGCAACCACAAATTGATGTTTCCCTCCCTCTCTGTCTCCCTTCTTTCCTAAAAATAAAATCTAAAAATTTTATCTAAAGTCTAAAGTCTATAAAGTCTAAAAATAAAATCCTTAAGAACAATGAAGGTTCATTAGATTCACAAAAGGGAAAGTAAACCCCCAAATGGCTAAAAGCCAATGTCTTCAGTAGCACTTCGTGCAATAAGAACACCTGCAATACAGTCTTAGCTGGATTTCCAATGTGGTAAGGGAAGCAGAGTATCAGTTTTCTTCGACTTTACATGGGAGTGACAACACCTTATAAAAGGCTGAGTTAAGGCAGAGTAGAAGTATTCTGTGTATGAAGCACTATACACAATGTTAACTATAATTTTGAAAAGCACTCCTTTATACAAACTCAAACCTATAAAAAAACCTACAGGGTCCAGCAAAAATAACACCCATTTTTAATGATCAAACCTTTTATACAAAATCATAAAGCATGTAATTCTGTAACATAACAATATCACACTCAAGCACACCATATACACTTTAGGTGAAATGTTCAAATTAAAACTAAATTATTACACCCATATGATTGCCCTACCAACAACACTCAAGCAGACATCATTTCTGCTAGACCCGGTACTAATCGAGTAGGTTTCTCACCATGCACAATATTTGCTTTCGAGTCCATGCTACACAGCTGGTGTGCCTCCATCAGATCTGCTGCTGTCACAAATGGGTGTGATGTTGTTATGTGTCTTAAAGCAAGCATCTAGGGAAATGGAGAGCAAAAAAACAATAAACAATCTACATACATACTTTGGCAATTTGGGAATATTACTGAACAAAATTTTTTAATTTGGAGTTTATTCTTATGAGAGAGTAAATATTAATGCTTGGGAAAAGTATTCTCTCCTATTTAGCTCTATTAAAATTTAGTATTTTGATTCGTATGTCATAAACTATACATGTAAAGCATAAAAATTTTGCTGT
>PVKM010000651.1:0-98797 GCA_004027735.1 Carollia perspicillata
GCACAACAGTGATCACTACTATAATTACTCTGTCAAAGAATCATTGATATAAATGGAAGTCATGTTAGTTGGGTGACCCTTCCACAATTTAGCACATAATAATTATAACCAATATTTGAGAAGCACTTTTTAGTTTATGGCACCAATCATATATACAATCTCACATGATCCTTATAACAACTTGCATGGTAGTTATGTACAGATCAGTTTTAAAACAGTCACTGAATTTCTTGATGACTGCTTTAGACACCAGGGATAAATAAATAAATAAGGGAAGTCCCTTTCCTTCAGAAATCAACTTAATAGAGATTCAAACAGAGTCTGATAATTATGTGTCAACTACGATTAAAAGTGACACTAATGGACATTTGAGTCAGGTACTCAAAGGGAATATAAAGAAGCTCCTAGTCTGAATGGGAGTGTGCATTCAAGGTCACAAGGAGTAAATAAGGCATTAAAATTAAACCTACATGTGATAATAATATAACCTAGAAACAGAAGCAATAGGATTATCTCTATCTATCTATCTATCTATCTATCTAACAAGATTTATCATAAGAAACTGGATCATGCAACTTTGGAGGTTGCAAAGTCCCATGACATGCCATCTACGAGCTGGAGATCCAGGATAGGAAGTGGTGCGATTCCAGGGCCTGGGAGCCAGAGAATCTGAGATACAGATTCCAGTCAAAGTCTGGAGGCCTGGGGACTGGGAGCTGCAAGTGCAGAAGAAGATGACTGCTTTCTGAGCTCAACAGGCAGGCAGAGAGCTAATTCTGCCTTTCTCCAACCTTTTGCTTTATTCAGAGCAAATTTTAATTAGCAGTAGTCCAAGTTCTGTTCTAATTAGCTATTGGTGCTTAACAAAGGATCCCAAGCTCAGTAGCATAAAGTAATAACCATTTTATTATATTCATTGACCTGTGAAATAGGAATTCTGAGAAGGCAGAGCAGGGACACTTTTTCTCTGCTCCATAACATCTTGGGCCCCATCTAGAAAGACTGTAGAATGCTAGAAATCACTGTAAGTGACTCAAGTGCCAGAGGACTGGAATCATCTGAACGTTACTTTACTCATGTTCTGAGTGTGGATGACTCTAAGGCTGGGCTCAACTTAGGTTGTTGACTGAGATTCTCACGGTATGAAGGTTGGGTGCCCAAAGGGAATGCCCAATGAGGATGCATCTAGAGAGTGAGTATTCCAGGAAAACATAGTAAGCCATGCAACTCTTAGGATCTACTTTTGGAAGCCACTTTGGCACCATTTCTGCTATAATCTCTTGGCCAATATAGTCATAACTCCACCCAGATTCAAGAAGAGGAGACATATATATCACACCACAATTGGAGTAGTTTCCAATAATTTGTGGCCATATTTTAAAACCTCCAGAACATGTTTGGAGAATTACAAATAGTACCTGAGGATAAAATGCCTCAGAGGGAGGCAGCTGGACATATAGTCAAAGCTATACTAGGGAGGGTGTTGCTTTACTTAAAACTTCTTAAAAAGGAGCTGAGATTTTGTTCTGTATGTGATTATACTAATTATCAACATCACTATAGGCAAGGAAAATCATTTAAGTTTTAAGTAGTAGAATGACCTCAACATTCTAGCAAAATTACTGGCACATGGAAAGCTTTGAAGTAGATATTTTTGGTTGCAAGTAATAGAAAATGCAATTCAATCTGGTTTAAAAAACAAAGGTAACTTATTGGTTCACAGAACAAAATTCTTCAAGAGAGACCGTAGGCGAAATCTGAACCAGTTTCTTGTTAGGGCTCTGGCTTCATTTCTCTGTGATTCTTTTGGCTCTGCTCTCCTCTCTCTGTCTACTTTATCTTCTGACCACATCTCCTTGTAGAGCAAACAGAGCCATTGCAACTCTAGGCCTCATGTCTGCATACAACACCATCTAGAGGGAAAGAGAACACCCTTATCCCAACATTCAAAGCAGAACTTAAGATTCACTCTAATTGATAGGCTTAAATCGAATGTCACATAGGAACCAACCCAAGTGTAAAAGGGGATGGAGTAGTCTAGGCTACATGCCTCTATTGTAGAATCACATGGGTTTCAAAGTGGAAACAAGAGGCTTACAGAACACAAAAAGAAAAAAATAAATGTCAGTGAGTAAACAGCAATGTACAAGTCAGCCCCAGTAAATATTTGGTAGGTAAACAAATAATTTCCAGCATTGGTGATATTTGTAACCTAATACAATCTCTCCGGTACAGGTATAAAGGAGGTGGATTAGGCTGTAAGACTAGAAGCAAGGGAATCAGTAAAGAGGACAGCAACCGAAGTGATGTCCAGAAGAAGAAAGAGTGACTATAACACTTTTGAGCTTGTATTTCATTAATGATATAACTTAGAAGCTCTGTTACGTGCTATTTCTCCCTAATAATTTTAAATTTTCCATAACCTCAGCTCTCCCTCCATCACAACTGTACAACACATTTCTATCTATCATCTGGCTACCATTTTTCTTATAAAAACAATTCCCTCCAAAATCACCAGCAATCTTACGTTTGCCAAATTTGGTGGGCATTTTACAGACCTGTTAGAGCAGCACCCCTTGCTGTATCTGAAAATCTCTAAAAGTACTAAAACTCTGTATGACCTGGAAGTCTGAAGAACCACGCTCTTCTAATTCTTATAACTTTTGTTTTCATTCTCGTTTCTTTATCCTACCTCAGAGCCTTAATTATGAGTGATTTTTAGAGACCTCTTCTGGTCTTCCTGCTTTTCTGACTCCAGACCACCACTGTGCACTATAGCAGCCACTAGCACTTGTGACTCTTGCACATTTGAAATGTGCTAGTCCAAACTGAGATGTGCTCTGAGTGGAAAATACACTCCAAATGTCAAAGACTTTGTAAAAAAAAAGAAAGTAATGTATCTCACTAATTTCATATATTAAATACATATTGTATTTATATTTTATATATATTGGGTTAAACAAAATATATTATCAAAATTAAATTCAACTGTTCTTTCATTTTCTAATGTCTTGAATTCTTTTTTAATTCTTCTTTTTAATTTGATTTGATTTTTTCCATTATAACTTATTCCCCCTTTACCCCCTCACCTCCCCCACAATCACCACACTATTGTCCATGTCCATGAGTCCTTTTTCCTTTTGCTTGATCCCTACCCTCTAACCCTGCCTGCTCCCACCAAGACCTGTCAGCCTGCTATCTATGAATCTGTCTCTGTTTTGCTTGTTAGTTCAGTTTGTTCATTATATTCTACACATGAGTGAAATCATATGGTGTTTGTCTTTCTCTGACTGGCTTATTTCACTTAATATAATGTTCTCCATGTCCATCCATGCTTGATGCAAAGGGTAACGTTTTCTTCTTTCTTACAGCCAAGTAGTATTCCATTGTATAAATGCCCCATAGTTGTTTTATCCACTTGTCTACTGATGGACACTTGGGCTGCTTCCATATCTCCACCATTGTAAATAATGCTTCCATATCTCCACCATTGTAAATAATGCTGCAATGAACAATGCTGCTGAATTTATTCTTTGGATAAATTCCCCAAAGTAGAATTGCTGGGTCATAAAAATGAAATTTCATTTTTAATTTTTGAAGTATCTCCATACTGCTTTCCACAGTGGCTGCACCAATCTGCATTCCCACCAATACCGCAAAAGGGTTCTTCTTTCTCCACAACCTCAGCAGCTTTCATTGTTTGATGATTTATTGATGACAGCCATTCTGACAGGTGTGAGGTGATACCTCATTGTGGTTTTAATTCACATTTCTCTGATGATTAGTGACATTGAGCATCTTTTCCTATGTGCATTGGTCATCTGTATATACTCTTTGGAGAAGTGTCTACTCAGGTCCTTTGCACTTTTTTAATTGAATTTTGTTTTTTTTGGTGTTGAGTTTTGTAAGTTCTTTTTTTATTTTTAAAATATATTTTATTGATTATGCTATTACAGTTGTCCCATGTCCCCCCTTATTCCCCTCCACCCTGCACACTGCCTCCCACCTGCATTCCCCCGCTTTAGTTCATGTCCACAGGTCATACATATAAGTTCTTTGGCTTCTACATTTCTTATACTATTGTTAACCTCCCCCTTTCTATTTTCTACTTACCATTTATGCTACTTATTCTCTGAACCTTTGCCCCTCTTTCCCCCTCCCACTTCCCTGATGATAAACCTCTATGTGATCTCCATTTCTGTGATTCTGTTCCTGTTCTCGTTGTTTGCTTAGTTCATTTTTGTTTTAGGTTCAGTTGTTAATAACTGTGGGTTTGTTGTCATTTTACTGTTCATAGTTTTATATTCTTTTTCTTAGATAAGTCCCTCTAACATTTAATATAATAAAGGCTTGGTGATGATGAACTCCTTTAACTTGACCTTATCTGAGAAGCACTTATCTGCCCTTCCATTCTAAACGAAAACTTTGTTGCATAGAGCAATCTTAGATGTAGGTCCTTGCCTTTTGTGACTTGGAATACTTCTTTCCAGCCCCTTCTTGCCTACAAGGTCTCTTTTGAGAAATCAGCTGACAGTCTGATGGGAACTCCTTTGTAGGTAACTATCTCTTATCTCTTGCTGCTTCTAGGATTCTCTCTTTAATTTTAATCTTGGGTAATGTAATTATGATGTGCCTTGGTGTGTTCCTCCTTGGGTCCAACTTCTTTGTCACTCTCTGAGCTACCTGGATTTCCTGGAAGTCTATTTCCTTTGCTAGATTGGGGAAGTTCTCCTTCATCATTTCTTCAAATAAGTTTTCAATTTCTTGCTCCTTCTGGCACCCCTATGATTCAGATGTTGGAATATTTAAAGATGTCCTGGAAGTTCCTAAGCCTCTCCTCATTTTTTTTGAATTCTTGTTTCTTCATTCTTTTCTGGTTGGATGTTTCTTTCTTCCTTCTGGCCCACACCATTGATTTGAGCCCCTGTTTCTTTCCCATCACTGTTGGTTCCCTGTACATTTTCCTTTATTTCACTTAGCATAGCCTTCATTTTTTCCTCTAATTTGTGACCATATTGAACCAATTCTGTGAGCATCCTGATTACCAGTGTTTTGAACTGTGCATGTGTTAGGTTGGCTACCTCTTCATCACTTAGTTGTATTTTTTTCTGGAGCTTTGATCTGTTATTTCATTTGGGCCATTTTTTTGTCTCGGCGTGCCTGTTATGTAAAAGGGGTGCAGCCTTAGGTAAAAAGGGTGGAGCCTTAGGTGTTCACCAGGGCGGGGCAACCCACCTCGAAGTGTTGTGACACTGTGTGTCGGGGAGGAGTCCGAGAGGGAACACTGCCACTTGCTCTTCTCTCTGCCTGTTTCCAGTCACTTCCCCCACTTCCCACAATCAAATTGGGCCCTTCTGGGGCTGATTCTCTGATCAGTGGGCTTGTGTATATTCTAGGACCCTGTGGGTCTCTCCAGTGAACTCTCCTGTGAGGCTGGGAGCTTCTCCTGCTGCCGCCTCAACCCCCACTGGTGTTTTCAATCAGAGGTTTGAGGCTTTATTTCCCTGTGTTGGAACTCCGGCTTGCAAAGTCTGTCTTGATCCCCACTTGTTCCTCCTGATTTATCTGCACGTAAATCTGGGTCCCCTCAGTTCACAATCTGCCACCCTGCCATCCCGCAAGTCCTCTCTGCCCGGATGCCCATTTCCGCCCCTCCTACTGGTCTGGATGTTTGTCTCTTCTTTAACTCCTTGGTTGTCATACTTTCACACAGTTCAATTTTCTGTCAGTTCTGGTTGTTTTTTGTTTTTAAATTGTTGTTGTCCTTCTTTTGGTTGTGTGAGGAGGCACAGTGTGTCTACCTACACCTCCATCTTGGATCAGGGTTATAAATTCTTTATAAAATTTCTATATTAATCCCTTACTGAATGTATTGGTGAATATGTTCTCCCATTTCATGGGTTTACTTTTTATTTGGTTGATGGTTTCCTTTGCTGTGCAAAACCTTTTCAGTTTGATGTAGTCCCATTTGTTTATTTTTTTCTTTTATTTCCCTTGCCTGAGTAGATATATCAGAAAAAATATTGCTATGAGCAATGTTTTTATCCTTTTTTAACTTCAAAAATCTTAAATTACATGTGTGGCTTATGTTGTATTTCTACTGGACAGTGCTGCTCTAGACATTCTCCCCAGTGATCTCATTCAGCATCATAAATTCTCTCAAAACTCTGTGAATTTAATCTCCTTTCTCCTTGACCTTCAGATTCATATATTCACCTTCTGGCTTGGCATTTCCATATGGATAATAGGTAATAACAGCAGACATTTATTTACAGCTTTCTATGTGTCAAGCAAGCAATGTTCTAAATACTTTACATGTGTTAACTCATTTATGCTCAACAAAAACTCTATGGAGTAGGTACTATTATTATCCTCTGTTTTATAGATGAGGAAACTAAAGCACAGAGAAGTTAAGAAGTGTGTCCAAGTTCTCACATCTGGTAAGTGGTAAATCCCAGATGCAAACACAGGCAATTCTGCCTCTGAGTCCATTCTCTCACTAAACATTATGCTAAATATCCTCCAGAAAATGCTCACGAATCTCAAACTCCACCTGTTTATACCAGTGGGCTTCTTTGCCCTCTGCTTTGGCTCCCAGTTGAGCTTGGCCAACAGGTGACCTCAGTGGGAGCTCAGAAGGAGAGCCCAGGTAAGTGTCTAGCTCTCTTCCTTCACCTCCCTGCAGGGCTGCAGCAAACTGGCTGCCTCCATTTTTCCTGCAATGCGGTCACTGGAGCCCTCTGTCTCCAGGTTCCAGGAGTGTTTCCCTTCAGGTCTTGAGTTGATCACAGCATTCCTTCTCTCACCCTACCATTATTGGTGGCAAGGGATACCTTATGCCTTATGGTTTCTTTATACCCTGCCCACATCCTTATAAATAATATAGTTACTAAACTCTCCTCAAATTGCCCAACCTGAGGGAGATTCCTGTTTCTTGTGGGAACCCTGAACAAGACATACATGCTCCTTTTTCTGTATTTATTAACTCAGTTTGTGGGACCAATAATACCCAGTCACCTATGCTAAAACCTGGGAGTCAGGCTTCATGTTATCCTCTCCTCACCCTCTCCCCTACTCCTATGTATAATCTGTATTAAGTCTAGCTAATTTGCCTCCTCATGACACTGTCTTCTTTAGGCCTCTGCCATATCTCCCTACATTGTGGTACCAATCCCAGTGAGTCCTACCCAAACCCATCCTCAGTCACACAGACAAAATGGGCTCTCTAACATGAAAATCTCAGCAGGACTCTCCATTACTTAAAACCCTTCCACACCTCCATGCCACCAACAAGCCCAGCTTCCTCTCCAAGACCACATCCCATCAATCTCTGCCTTGCAATTTATGCTCCTAAAGTAGCAGACTGTTTGTGGTTCCAACCTTATACCACCGACATGTCGTTTCTCACCTCTGTGCCTTCCTACTTCTACTCAGCACCTCCACCACCACCCCAACTGCTGGCCCAGCCAACTCATCCTCATCCTACACCACTCTGGGGAGATGACAGAGGTCTTCCAAAGAGCATCCCTCACACATGCATTCACATAGCTTATTCTGAGTACAGTTCCCTTTCATGGCTGTGTGCATGCCTCTCCATTGCACTTACCACACTGTCCTTTCATTATGTCTTTTTGTGTCATTTTCCTCTGAAGGGTGACAAAATATGCCACCCCAAAATATACCACCTTGGCATAAGAATTATTTTGAGTTAAAAAAAAGTTGAAAAACAACAGGTGCAAGAAAGGCACTCTGACCTACCCTTTTCTTCCAGAAAGGAGATAAAAACTCCCACATGAAAGATGCCCTCCCTATTCCAAGAGGAGGCAGAGAGAATTCTGCACAAACAGACCTTATCAAGGAACTCTTATCTCCCACTAGCCTCCCCATGTATTTTAGCTACTTTCCACAATTGCCTCACCTTGTTGAACCTAATATATAAGCACTTAGGTTTTGCCATTTTTAGGTGGTCATTTCTTTATGAGAGTTCTCTTGTCACATAAAACTTACACTAAATAAATGCATATGCTTTTCTTTTGTTAATCTGTCTTTTGTTACAAAGCCCTAGCCGAGAACTTAAGGTAGTGAAAACACTTTTCCTCCCCTGTACCCCATTCACCTTCACATTCTTGAACTAAGCCCAGTACCCAGCCCCTAGTACATGCTGAAAGAGTCAACATATGTAGGATAAATATTATATCCAACCACAGACACATTGAAATTAAGAACAAACTGATAGTAACCAGAGAGGAGGTGGGAGGGGATAATGGGGAGGGAGTGGGGAAGGGTTGTCAGGAACATGTATAAAGGACACATGGATGAAGCCAAAGAGGGTAGGATCAAGGGTGGGAAGTGAGGATGGCTGGGGTGGAGTGGGGGGAATGGACAACTGTACTTGAACAACAATTTAAAAATGTGGAAAAAAAGAAAGTGAACTCACTAAGGCAGGGTGTCAAACTCATTTTCACTGGGGACCACATTAGCCTCATGATTGCCTTCAAAGGGCTGAATATAATTTTAGGACTGTATAACTGTGACTTAACTAGGGGCAAGGAGCTCGGTGCTGCCACTGGGTAGAAACAAGGTGCCAGACCAGATAGAACAAGGTGGAGGGCCTCGTGTTTGCCACCTATGCACTAAGGCATATAATTCTTCCAGTGTAACTTCAGATTCAACTTCTACCTCAATTTTATGGCAATTCCAGGAAATTGTGTTTTATAAAAATATAATTCAGTTTATATTTAAAGACTCAACCTCAATTTCATCAATTACTTCAAGCCACTGTCTCTATACTGGATATACAGACATAAAATCTACCTCTCTAGGTATTTAATATATTTTGTCTAATCCTTTCCCCTAAATTGTGTTTTCCTTGAGCAGCATGCTTTTCTATGTAGCTAATCCTTCCCTCAGTTTTCTGTTCCCTATTTCTAAAATGTGCCCCCCTTTATTTCTTCACTAAATTTGAAAACTTGCCATGCTTGATCTGCTCCTTATCTTATTGCCTGTATTTCATTCTTTCAAAGGCAGCTTCTGCTTTCCACAATGACATTTAACAAGCAAACTTGACCATCGGCCCTGGTGCAAAGGAAGGCATCATTCCTCTGGGTGACAGTTTTATAGCATTCTTTCTCTCCACTTCTTCCACCCTAGAACCCACCCAAGGAAAACTGATCACTTCATTTAAAAGCTCTAAACCACATAGCTTATTTATTTTTCAGGGTTCCATCAAGTGTCTATCTTTTAGCGTTTTCAAGCTATGGCTTATTTAACTTGTTTATTTTTTTAAAATTCCCTTCATCTATTTTAAGGGCCCTGAGTAAAAATCTACATAGAAGCTAAGAAGGGAGAAGAAATAGTTCAGGTATTTATATTTCTTATATTCTTTTCTTGGCAGTAGTTAAAATCTTAGCAGAAAGGGAATCTTTTAAATTTTCCTCTAAAATATAATTATTCTAACTATTTAAACTGTTTTTCCAGAAATATCTCCTTAAGAAAATTATAATTTTTTAGCATTTTAAATAATTTGTCTATAGTTCTACATAGAGGACGTGTACTATTCTTGGGTTTTCACCTTTCCCCCATTTCTCTCCTTCCTTCTCTAGTTTGTGGGTGAATAGAGTGCGCACAGAAACAAAGACAAACTCCAAAGACAAGTGCTTCATTCCATGCCCTACCTAGGCCTTTCAGTCTCCTTCGGGGGGAATTCTAGCTCAGCCTACTAAGCAATGACAGCTACAATGACAAGATCATAGGTCAAACATATTTTTTCTTTGGAAAAAAACCCCACAATATTGTTCCTTTACCTTATTACATTTACATTTGAAAATATTTCATGTGATCATTGACTTAAATAAAACACTTGAGTGGCTTTCTAAAAGGAAATAGCTTATAGCATTTATGTGCCTATGTTCCTATGCTTTGTCTCTTGTTGCTTTCAGTGAATCTGATAACAAAAGCTTCAGGTATTCTTCCAGAAGCTCCTTAGCCTGGCATCACTAAGAGGGCCAACTCCATGCTCACTAGGAATACTGGCCCCCTGGTTACACCGAGGTGAGTTTGTTACTGATGGCTCCTGGGCAACAGTGAAAGGCAGGCTAGGGTTCACGAGATTGTGACCTGAATAGTCTTGTAGGACCCGCACTTGGAAGGGCCTTGCACACCCATTTATGTTCTACTGCTGCTGTCTTGAAATTCTTAGTAGTTTTTTAACAAGGGGCCTTAGTTTTCATTTTGCACCGAGCCCCACAAATTATGTAGCTCGAATTTCTGGGAGGTAGGAACTAACAAGCACAATATGGGGGTGGGGGTGAGCATCCTGAGTCCTCTACACATTCTTTTCATACAATCAAGCCAACTACACTACAGAGAGCAAAAGGATTCCCTTTCTTCACTTATTTTTCTCAACTAGACCATTTTATGTGAAGATAAGGACAGTATCCTGAAGAAAGCATGAGAAGGATCAGAAAAAGGAATGATCAGTTGAAATTATTCCTATATTACAGAAAGTAATACTAGTTTGGGGAGAATAATTCAGTGACTTTTTTTAATATAGATCATGGAACCCTTCAGATCCCACTTAAATACACCTAAGCCACTATAGCAACTTGTAGGAAACAACAGCACAGATTACTATCTTTTCATAACTTAAATGTAGTAAAGACTTAAATTTACTTAAATTTTAGGGAGGACTATTTTGAAAAATTTGATATTGATGAATTCATTGATTTGGAAGTGAGAAATGTGATGGTTTTTATACCTGCTCTACTCTGGGAGGCGGTAGAACACAGTGTGAAAATCAAGGTCTTGAGGCTAATGGATTTCCATCCCAGCTGAATGCCCTTGAGCACATGCCTTCAAGACTTTGAACCTCAGTCTCCTCATCTTTAAAACTGGTTGGCTGACTCACATGACTGGTTGTCCAGGGTTGTTGTGATGATTAAACAAGATCATGCATGAAAAATATCTGACAAATTGCCGGAATTTCCATCTGCTGCTCCCGCTATTATTATTGTTATGATTTCTCTCTGTTTTTCTCTTCTGACAGAAGCAGTGTCTGAAGAGACCTAGTCTTTCTGCAAAGTTGAATATGGTACTTAGCATTCCATATCCTCATCTGTGAAATGGTTGTCAACCTGGCATAGCCCTTGGCGGTGGTACAGGCACTCGGAAAACAGTACCGTATGAGCTGGGGTGCAGGGCTGAATAAGACTTCGAGAATGTGTGACACATACCAGGAAGTGCACATGCCATCTCCCTGAAATAGCTCTTATCTCTTAACTTAGTGTGATCTGATTTTGAAATTTTTTTGAAAGATTATTGTTTCTGACTAAAGCACACAGTATTCTCAATTCTCAAAACATTTTATAAATTAGGTAGGCTGATGAGGTCACACGGCTGGTAATGACAGAGTCTGGAATCCAGCTCTCAATTTTGTGATCTTTTCCTCTTCATCACCTATTTGCTCTATCAAATATTTGGAGATACATTACAGTGCTGTCTTCAGGAAAACTACTTGTGCCAGATTACTTAAGTAAGTAAAAGCATTCTGTAGTCAAGGGTTATTCAGTGCTTAGAAACTAAGCTGCCGTCTTCCCTCACCTGGTGTCCACGTGTCATAATGTCGTCAAATTGAAGAGAACAGGATCTAGACTGGGGATACAGAGTGCCATTTAAAAGTCAGTGGGGGCATACTGAAGATAAATTCACTTGCATTTTAGTCCAATGAAATCAGCCCTGAATTTATGCAGTAGTGTTTTTTTAAATTCCTAATTTCAGAAAAGCCTTATTATCAAGCACTGAATAAAAGCACCCCATCCCCACAATAGAACGCTGTCTTAACCCTATAAACGGTTCTCCATGGTGACAGCACTTGGGAGAGATTTGTCTAATCTCATAGATGGCTCTGTCTTCTGGGGCTGGTCTTACTGCATTTGTCCTCAGTCCTCTGTTGGTATGGAACCCTGTGCTCCAGTCCAAACTCACCTGTTTGGGTTCAGTGACCTTGGGGCCAGTCAGGCAGAGCCTGGATCTCTTATGGAGCTGCATCCTTTAGGGGTTTACTCTTTCCTGTGAATAATGGCCTACTCACCTTTCCTGCCCCCAACAGGACCCAATTGGAATGGGCCATACTCTAAGACAACACTTCACCTTATTTTCTCGGTGGTTGGTTTGCTGGCAAAAATTAACTCCTTCCTTTCAGCCACCATACTATGAGAAATGACAGAGAGAGTTCTTGTCACAGATTTAGCTTCTCCTTTTTTGCTCATTAAGCATTAGCTATTTGTATAATGGTGATAAACGTAAAGCAATCATGTGAAAATCATTGCTGCATGTATTATAAAACCTTGGGATATTATATTTTAACTAAGTGGCCCCTCTAGAAGATTCCACATGATAGTTTTTTTAAATTTAGTTATAGAAATAGAATTTTGACCTCCTCTGGTAGAAACAGAGCAAGAAAGACCTTATACTTTCCTTCTTCCCTTGTCAGCAAGCTCAGAGATACTACGATAACAGTAGCAACTCTTGTGGTTAGCGTATTTGCCTCCTCCTCCTCCTTTGTTTCAGTTTTCCATTTAATCATCTTTTTAAGTTGGTTCAGGTGACTTTTGAAAAGAGAAAAGTAAAATTAAACCATCACACACACACGCGCGCACACACACACACACACACACATAATGAAAATTTAGAGTTTTCCAAGAGCTTTCAGTACACCAGAAAGAGAAGGGTCCCAAATATTTTGCAAGTATACTTGGGTAATAAACAGGCAGACTAATCCCTCTTCGCCCTCAAACCCATGGCCTGGAGCTGTGGTTCTCAAACTCCAGGGAGCATCAGATTCCCCTGTAGGACATGTAAAAACCAGACAATTAGGCCCCACACCCCAAATTTTGACTCAGTAGGGCTTGGGATGGGGTCTGAATATTTGCATTTCTAACAAGTTCCCCAGGTGATACTGATGCTGATGATCAGGGACCAAAATTTGAGATCTGTTGACCTAAAATAAGTTTTTAGAGCAACACATAGGTAAAGAAGATATTGATGTAGGGCCTACTTAAACATATGGACAAAGTATAGGGACATGGAAAGTCAGTACCAAAGAGTAACACAAATATTGGGGAAAATAATGGGCAAAGAAGTTGGGGGAAGCCAGAGACGTGAAGCTGCCCACAAAGACTTCGGAAAAGATGAGGTATGAGCTAGACCTGAGATGAAAACCCGGAGGAGAAAGCAGGTCAGGAAGGGGGACAGAATTGAAGCAGAAATGTTCACAGCGTGTCTAGTGAACAATGTCCACAGAATGCACCATCCGAAGAGCCCAGTCAACATTTGTTGAGTAAATGGACAATGAAGAAATCAATTGGCAGAAGCAAGAATTCCTTCCAAGAAACAGTAAGGATAACAAATATTAACAAGAAAAGATAATTTTGCACATGAAATCAAAGGGTCTGATTTTAGTTTTTTAAGCAATGAGAATTCACTAACGTTTTTGGGTAGAGTACACACTTGAGTAAGTAGCATTTTTGGATATCTTTGTTAATGATATTATATTAATGGTTTCTTGTGGCTTACCACCCATAAAATCAATAAAAGGAAAAGACGTTTCAAAGGAAGCATTAAAAGGAATTGGTCATAGACTGGTGGGTAGGGAGAAAAAGAGAAAGCCCATACATCTATATTTTCAAGCCCAGGTGAAAAAGAGAAAGATAGAATCACTTAATAAGAAAGTGTGAAGTAGGAGATAGGTTTTGGAGAAGGAATTATGAGTTTTGTTTTAAAGCAAGACTTCAGGGTGGGGTGGAGGTGGCCAGCAAACACTAAGGTTGCCCACTTTAGTTTGGCGAGAAGATCGGGTTGGATGTGTGGAGGCATTCGTGACAATCTAGTCATGAAAAAAGTGACAGTAACTCTCATACCAGCCTTTCCTCCCTGACCCTTAGGTCTCTCCTGAGAACACTGACAGCTCTGGCAGAGTGCAGCTGAAAGCCTTCCCCTCCATGCCCATGTCCTGGGCTGCCTGGGAGAAGCACTTGAGTTGCACAGAACCACCCTTGTGGTCTGGCTGGCTGCAACCTGGGTCCAGAGGCCACAGGGCTTCCACAGCCTCTGCAGGGCCTGGAACTTAGCAACCCAATTCTATGGCAACCCTGAGGGACTCCAGCTGGCAGCAGTGGAGATGGCAACAGCAAAGCCCTCTGTCACTACACCCTGGGGACAAATCCTGCCAAAAAGGAGAAGGGTCAGGCCAGGGTTGGAACCCAGGCAGGCAACCAGCTCCCACTAGATTTTAAATGCAGTTGGAGGAGATACTGCTCTGGCAGCCGGGGCAAGCAGGAATGTCAACTCGAGGAGAGAATGTGACTGACGGCATTGAGGGTAGCTCAGAGATAAGAATCCAGAGAACCTTCTGGTAAAGAGAGAAGATAGGAAGGCATCCAGGGGAGATGAGAATGGATAGTTCCTTCAAGTTTAGAGAAGAGGTAGAAGAAAGAGGAGCATGAGGACTAGAAAAAGATTTTGAGAACAGTATTATTCAGCACACTGGAGGTTCTAGGGAAAAGCCAAGAGTTTAGTCACCAGAACAAGAGGACTGAGATTATGCACAATGACTAAGAGTAAATTGGAAGAAAATAAGGTCCTTAGAAGATGTACAAAATGAAACAAAAGAAAAATGAGTATTGCCTTGGCTGGGGTAGCTCAGTGGATTGAGCTCAGGCCTGCGAATCAAAGGATCGCAGTTCAATTCCTGGTCAGGGCACATGCCTGGGTTGCAGGCCAGTTTCCAGCAGGGTACACACGAAAGGCAACCATACACTGATATTTCTCTCCCTCTCTCCTTCCCTTCCCCTCTAAAGATAAATAAATACAATCTTAAAAAAACATTAAAAAATGAAAAATGAGTATTCCTTTATATCTTTAAATTAGAGAGGATTTATTTCATCTAAATGTGTGACAGATTACCATCCACATTCCTGTGTGCTCCTGAATTAGAATCAGCACAATTATCTAAACACAGGGTTTAAAAGCAGGTTTACAGCTGTGAGTACGTGAAACACAGGGTGTACTTTTATATTACTATTTATTAATTATTGTATTATTTTCCATACAAACAACTGTGTACCTACTCTTGCCCCACCAGGCAGATATGTTTACACAACACACCTATTGTGTAAACAGCTTCTCAGTGTTCCTAACGTTCAGCCAGTGGCAGGAAAGAAGAACCATGGGAGCTTGTGGGGGCAAAGTTATGAGTTGCATGATATAAAATGGAAAGCAGCATTTTGAATATTTATCAAGTTCAAAGAGTGGGGGCCTGGAAAGCAGCTAGGAAGCCCTGACCATCCACTGAGTCCTGAGGTAACTGAGCAGTAGGATCTGGACAAGACAAAATTTACACTTTGAACATGGCCCGAGAATAGAGGACAATTTTGCTAATTATACCAATATACCTGTGGGAAGTGCCAGAGTGTCTACTTTGTGCTAAGTACATACAATACAAGTAGTTCTACAGTCATGCTTTTTATTTAATCACAATGAAGATACCATAAGACAAGCGTTATCACCATTGTACAGAGGAAACTCTAAAAAACAAAATGTCTAGATTTTTCATGCAATCCTGTGTTCTTTCTGCAACATCGTCCTGCCACCAGAGAATATTCCTGTGCTCCTGTTTATGTTCCTTAAAGCCGGGCTAGTGGAGACAGATGGTCTGATAAGGACCTTAACTCCACTTCTGCAGCGTGCAGGGTTGAAGGAAGACCAAGATGATTGTGAGACAGGAACACTGCTCTCTATCATGCTTTCTTTTATGACAAAAGAATACCATATTTTTCCTATTGAAATAAAAGTAGGAATTAAACAAATGTATGGGTTACAGTATTGGTTTTCTTCCATAAGAGGAAACATGGGAAAAACAAAAGCAGACTTTGAACTCTCCCTATGTTCTGTAAAGACATGTTACTTTAAAGTCAGAATGAGTCAGCCAAAGAGAGGTCATTCTTAGCTTTTCCTGAAGCTCTGTTTTCTCAAGCATACTCCCAAATATTAGACCCTGAAAAAAAGGGTTTACGATGTCCAAAGTAAACCAGCCAGAGGCAAAGTAGCACTCAAATGCCTTTTTAATCATTACTACTTTTCCTCCTACTTCTCGGCATGTAAACCTAACTGCCAACCCACTAGGTGGTTGTGACAAGCAATTCAGTAACTTAAATAAATGTAAGGACATCAATATCACCAACAAATTAAAATATGTAACTGTTGCCCAAAGGAAAACAGTATCACAATGAAATTCTGAAAATAATAACACTTTTAATTTCCTTCAGTTTATTTTTAGAATATACGTGTGTGTAAACGTAAGTGTATATGGTTACGCACATGCACACACACTTTTTTTTCAGTTCTAGTATAGAACTGGTGGTCTAAAAAGTGCTACAAATATAAGGTTAACCTCCAAACCTCAGAGGCTGTGGCAGTATCTGGGAAGAAGAGAGAGGATCTTTGTCAGGTTTCGGCTGTGATCTCGGGTCTCTGTGAACTTTCAGGAGCAGAACAAAGGCATGCAAAGGCCCAGGCGGCCTTCCTCATGTTGGCAGTCAAAGTTCAGCATGCCTGTTTTCATCTTCCATGGACGGGACCTGAGTACCAGGTGTGATTCTTTGGTTCTCTGCCCAGGTTTCTACGGATTGCAAGTGGTGCCAGTCACACTCAGTCACGGCCAGAAGGAGCATCCTGATCCTGGGTGTATCGTACTGAGTCAGAGGAGGCCCCAGCCGGGCTCAGAACTTTGAAAGACAGAGAGTTCTGGGCACTGTTTTAGGAATGAGGTAAAATATCCTTAGGGTCCAAAGGAATACGTCTTCCTTATGTTTTAATTCAGGAAAAAAAATAAAACTGTAATTTTTACACTTGAATTGCATGTGTGTTTTTCATAATGATAAATTCCAAGTATATTCTTTGCCCTTCAGTTTTTGCACTGGTAGCCTTTCACACAGGCAACTGGATTGTTTTAATTGGTCTTATAACATATTGAAATACTATCATTTCATTAAAGAAAAAAGAAAAAAACTGACATTCTGCAGAGCATCCCATCATGAGCAATGTTGATGCTGAAAAAATTTGACTGATCCCTCCTAAAATGGGTACTTGTTCATTCAGAAACATTTCTCCTCTTTTAAGTTTTGGGGCAATTAAAAAGAAAAAAAGCAATGACCCATATTAAAATGATTAAGAGCAAGGATGTTTGCTATTACAGAGACAATGCTTCAGAACTGAATAAATGTAAAAGTAAAAACTTTACTCATTGTGTTGTGGTGTTTTCATTTTGAAAATATATTCTGCAAATAAACTTCTCAAAATATATTCTTTAAGTCCTCAAGAATGTATGACTATGGAAAAAAATAATTATCTTTTCAACTTAGAGAAGGAAAACTGTTGGAACAGTTTAGGCAATGCCTAGCCAATAATAAAAAAAAATTTTCTTGGACCACAATTCATTCTCTAAACCTTCAAAAGCCTATCATTTATCATTAATTTTGAAATAAAACAGGAAATACCTGTACTAAAGAGAACCTTTGAAAACAAGCAGAATAATTGGCAAGGAATATTTTGGGAGGCACTGACAATAATGTAATGCCTGGATTAGTCTTTCAAAAAAACATGAAATTGTAGCTGGGAGGCACATGCAGCTAAAGATTCAGCATTCCTGTGCTGAGCATTGTAACTCAGTTCTCTTGATATTCTGACATATTATTTAACAAAAAGCACATGGAAGATGTTCCCAGAACCCAACTGCAGAGTTCTTATGTGAATCAAATTTTTTCTGCTACAGAGCTCTCAGATATGACTGGCACAAAGATATTCAAGTGCTATTGTTCCAGGCGGCTTTGACAATGAGCAAAAACACTCTTAAGAGAGGTTACATATTTATGTATATATGTGTTTATATGTATGAATGTATATACGCATGGATGTAATCCTAGACTGCTTTATTCAAAAAAGGACTCAGAGATGTCTGCACTTATTTGCCTTTTAATTTGGCTTCATTCTCCAATTGCTAATATCAAACTTTAGGATGTAAAACTTTGTAGAAATGCCACTGTGATATCCATCTAAGATGTCCCCAAAGAGACTTCGGATTTTTCCCACCTCTGTGTACAGCTCAAGCTGTACTCTTAACTTAGAATACCTGCCCTTTGGCCTCCATGCAAAGTCCATCCAAATGGTATATCCTCTCCTGATATCTGCAACCAAACGTGATCGCCTTTATTCTGTTTTTTGTCCCTTTCTTATGACATATTTTACTTTACCTTAAATTAAGCTTATTAACTACTACTTGCTTTTTCCTTTATTCTCCTTCCCTCACCCCAACAAAATTAAGTACTACATTTCATTTTTTTAAGAAAGTTTTTTAAAAAAATTATATTTATTTATTTTCAGAGAGCAGAGAAGCAGGGAGAAAGAAGAGAGAGAAACACAGATGTGGGAGAGATACACGGATCATTTGCCTCTCAAATGCTCCCCGAATGGGGACCTCGCTTGCAACCCAAGCATGTGACCATACTGGGAATTGAACCAGTAATCTTTGGGTTTGCAGGCTGGCACTCAATCCATTGAGCCACACCAGCCAGGGCAGGTAGTACATTTCTTGAAGGAAGATACTTTCCAACAATTGAGACTGCTTATGACAGTGACTTTGCATATAGCAACACTTGACAAAATGTTTGATGAATTAGAGTGAATTGCTGAACTTTCTTGAAACTGAATTGCTGAACTTTCTTGAAACTGAATTGCTGAACTTTCTATGTTCATTAGAATGAGAGAATTCACTTTTGATGGTTTTTTGGGTCTTGCTTATTCAAAAATAATTTTTAAAAGCATTTGATATGAAGTATTTATTTTTCCCCATTATTACTAGATCTCCTCCCTCTGTCTCTTCTTTCCTACCATCCAACATTAATTGAATATCTGTTATCTGCCAAGCAGTTGAAAGGCACAAAGAGGAATAAGAAAATATAGATCAAAAGTTAGAATCTAATAATCTGGCAAAGCTACAAATTGTATTCTAGAGTAAGACAAAGATGTATCCAATGTATTTATCTTAGCAAAAAAGATATTTTAAAATGTTAACCCTGCAAAATGCTAAGTAGTCAAAATTTACATTCATTTTAAGTCTTCTCTTAAATCAGCATCACTTTGTGCCCACAATTTTTCTATCGGATAATATTATTCATAATGACAATGGCTTCATCTAAACTATAAATCTTAGGAAACAGACCGAGAGAGGTAATTTTGTATCATCCACCCCGCTACAACACTGTCCCAGTGTCAGCATTGAAAAGGCAAATTGCTTAATCAATCTAAACAGTCTCAAAGGTTAAAGGGGAGGTATTCAGTCGTTCATTCACAAATATTCACTGACTACCTACTGAATATCAGACAATACGAAATTTCATTTCAGGTCAATAACAAATAAAATTTTAGTGAAAGTATGTTCCAGGCAGTATCTGGGAGGTACTTAATCTAAAAATTCTTTCACTAAAATTCAGATTTCAGTGGACACCCTGTATTTGTGTTTGATAACTCTGGCATCCTTAGTGGGAAAGCACTGGCTGTGTTGCTGCCTTTCCTTTGCAGAAGACGGTTGGGGCTCGGGGATCGAGCCGGGACAACGAGCCCAAAGTGTAGCAGGCTGGAGTGAGGAGGATGAGGCTTAGAGTACGCGTGACGGCATAGTGATGGCAGGGAACAGAGAAGTAGGTGCTGACCACTATGCATAATAAAATTGTAAATCATTAGGGGGCTGACACTGAATAAATAAAAGGAGAAGTTGGGTAAGGTAGTGAGATGCTGGAGCCCAGGGAGAAAAGTTCAGTTTTAGGTGTTCACACTGCTATGATAACTATCCTCCATCATCTTCCCAAGTCTATGGCCAAGTCTGCTGCAAGTACACATTTACGTGTATTTAAACAGAAGAATGGGGAATATTTTATACAGTAATGCTCACTTCAGTCTTCTGGGCCTTAACGAGTTCTTCGCAGTTCCAGCCACATTGCTTTACCAGGGATGTAAGTGAGGTAAACTAGGCCAGTTTTTAGTTTAGCTCTACCTTGTTCCTGGTGCACAGCTAAAGCTATGGAAAGCTTGGTCTTCTGGAGCTAAGATAGCACTTCACCCAAATGGCAGTGGTCTGTGTCAGTTCTTGCCCAGGGTCCAAAGCCATCCCACATATTCACAATAAGGGCCCAGAAGAAGTCTACCCTTCCCTTCCTAGAAGCCAAACAAGTTTTATCAAACTTCATGCTTGTGGCTCTCACTCCTGAGCATGTGAATAAATTGTTCCCAGGGACTGGAGCTGGCGCCTGGTCTTTCCAGAGCATTGTCAGATGACAGGTCCCTAATACCATCACAGCACTATCAGCCATATCTACCTTGCCTTTTTTGATCAGGGCTCTCAGCAGAAACCTGCAGTTTCTCCATTCCCTCTAGATCTCTGTCTGGGCTTCTCAATCCCAGCTGGTTGTTGGTTGTTAGGTAGGATGCCCTGCCAGCCTGGTCTCCTGTCCTTATGCAGCAGGGCACACCTGGAGAACCTTGGGTACACCCTTCATCCATACTCAGAATGCTCATTCTCTCCCAGACGCAATCCTGAAAGCTTGCTTTTTACTCTGTTCCTTTCAGTTTGGACCTCTGCCCCCGCCTCCCCTCCCCCAATCTGGAATCTAAAATACATTGGATTAATCATGGTGCGATTTTTCAGCTTCTCTCTTAGGCAACCTCTTTGGCTCTCTTTTTGCCCACACCCCAGCAATCTCTTCCCAAGAGACTCATGGCTCCCTCCTTCAACCTTAGCTGCCAGCATAATTTGCCACCATTTAGTGTTGTCCTCTAACTTGTCTCCTGAACAAAGACACTATGACACTCCTTAATTCCATGTTTCCTTTTCTGTCTTGGACCTAAGAATGATGTGCCTTAGACAAGGTGTCAGAATCACTCTGTTGCACCTCTGCCAGAGTGAGTGGAAGAAAAAGATGGCACATAATTCATGCTTGCTTCTGCGACAGACAAATGCACAAACATCTGTGGCCACATACAATAAAAATATTTGTTGCTCACATGAAAGAATGGGTTAACAGCTGGCTTTTCCATTACATGGTAACTCAGAGAGAAGGCCCTTCCATCTTGTGGCTTCACCCATCTTATGGGGCTTCAGATTTGCATGCATTCAGTCCACAGATGGGGCAAGAGAGGGTGGAGAATACAACACACACCTACTTCTTAAAATTCTCTGGTGGAATTACATCTTTACCCAGATGCAAGAGGGAAATATATGTGGTCCCTGAACTGGCTGCCACCATCCAATCACAACTCTACACCATGGAATTGGATATTGGGCTGTTTCTGCCATGGGTAGTATCTCAATAGTTTCAATCAAAACACAGCTTCCATCCTAAGATAAACTTAGAACGTAAAAATGTTAAGATATCTTTTTTTAATGTATTTTTAATTTTTAGCTGATGATATGTTTTTATTAATTTTAGAGAGAAGAAGAAGAGAGAGGAAGACAAACATTGATCAGCTGCCTCCCATTCGCTCCCTGATCGGGGATCAAACCAACAACCTAAGTACATTCCCTGACTGGGAATCGAACTCACAACCTTCACAACGTTTTGGCGTATAGGACAACGCTTCAACCAACTGTGCCCCTCAGCCACAGAAAGTCAGCTTTCTTCAAAGAGACTAAACAAATTGTGAATAAAAGGCTCATGTGAAAGAGAAATGGAAAACAAAATGATTTGAAGATTTTGAATATTTCATGTGTTTACAGTGTCCCTTCCTCTGCATGTACAACAGGTTATATAACAGGTTATATAACAATATGTTAATGGTTTCTCAATCTCCTGTAGCTAAACACAGATAACTGACATCTATAGCTAAGCACACCTTGTTGAAATAAAGTAAGGCTAAGGGATGTCTGAGAGCCTCCTCGTTTTTGTTATTACCTATAGGGTAAAAGCACAGAGGCACATAGTTATAAGAATCCTTGCTAAGCAGATTTATTCATTCAGCACACACTGAGTGTCTATTATGTCTCCATCATTATTCTAAGCACTAGAAACATTAGAGCAATAAGCAGGGTTTCTGCTCTCAAATAATGGGTAATAGAGTAAAAGTCCATGTCAATGTAGTTCCATTTTTGTGATAGGCAATGCTGAGTTTATCCTTTGAGAAGAGAGAGCAAGATGTCAGAATCTGCTATGGTCTGCTTGATGAGAAAAGCCTTAAATGTTGTATAGATTAACTGTATTGTTTGGGGGTAGAATCTATGTCTTATCAGAGTTGGCAGTGTCATTAACGGGCAGGTCGCTGCCTGCATGATGCACTTTAATGAGGTATTCATGGTTCTTGATGGCAAATCATCTCTCATTTCTAACTTCACTTAGAAGGCCACAATTTATTGGTAAGTTAACTCATTGGGGCCAGTACTGGGCATGATCACTCTCGGTATTATTAATCAAACTTGTAGCAGAAAGAAGGGCTATGAGAATGGAACAGGACCAAAAATTAAAATAAAGAAACAGAGGGAGGCTGTTCTGGGCTGGCCCTGCAAGTAGAAGTCAGGAGTAATCCTGAGTCAGGAGTGAGGAAAAATTATCACTTTTAAGAGTCTCTGATATTATAAGACCCTACTACTCATGAGAATGCATGTGACTCCCAGGCATGTCAAGGAAAAATAAATCTTGAATACTTTAAGAATTGATTGTGAATTTTCTTCAGGATCTGGAAGTTGAGTGGCTGAATTGAACAGGGTTTTTTAGACCATTAGGGATAAAAAATTGGCATGAAGGTCCATAGGGAATGGCAATGCACAGGCTTTTTTCCAGATTGCCAAGTCTATTAAGTAGTTTTTCAGACTCCCCAAACCCACCACATCTCTTGGTTTTTCCTGGCTGAACTCAGCTCGTATCAGGAACCTTATCATAAAATGCACTAGCTGGAAATAATATCTCAACCTCCCACTTGCTCTCGATGATCTTTTTTTTGGAATTTACTACATCTTACAGTGGATTATTATTTGTGCACAACGGCTAACTTTTCTCACATAAAAATGTTTCACCGATGCCATGGTGCTAGAGTAATACATATTGTAAACGTATAAGGAGAAAACAAATGGAATTACATTTTCCGAAAAATATATATACTAGTCTTTAAATTTTGCTTCTCTGCAGCTTAAGAGCCACAGAGCATTTAATTTACTTCTGCAGACATTTCCCCCAAAAGTGTTCGGATGGTGATGATGGCCCCTAGTCCTGCCCAAACCTCTTTGGTTCAGCTATGTTTTCGAAAAAAACGAGGGACAGGCGATGGAAACTAAAAAACAATTTACATAGCATTATAATGCAAAACCAAGTTTGAATTTTTAAATAGACTGCTTTGCAAAACAAATATAGCTCAGTTTTATCACTTATCTTTATTCTTGTAACAAAGTCTATCGCAATCATAAAATAGTAATTTCCTGCTTTTTAAAAAGAATATATATCACTGAGGAAGAATTAAAATAACAATTACTTTTAATTGTTCTCTGCTCAGACACTGACTGTACTTCCTAAATTAATTTATACCCTTACAGAAAATAGTTTAGCTCTTCAATATTGAAATAATCTTTATTGCACATAATATTTACAAATTTTCTCAGTTGTTCCCAGGTATTCATTTTAATGGAGCCTTTCTCTGGTCACTCAGTAATTCATCTAATATTTATTGAGTGCCAATTACACGCTATTTACGGTGCTCAGTGCTGAGAGAGACAAGGCTACCAAGATAAATTCCCTACACTCAACCATCTCTCGACAGACATTTAATGAATAATTTTAATTTCTTGTTATAGTAAAATAAGCAGAAACAAATTTCTTTAAGCATCAAGTCAACTCTATTTTAAGAATGTCTTTCTCCATGTAAGCTTCTACTATTTAATGAACTCAATGCACTGTTGAAGATTTTTAACCCAAGTCTGATGTTTTATTAGTTTCATATTAAGGTACACTTGCTGATGCCAATGAAGTTTTTTTTTTTGAGGGGGGTCATTCATTTATCTGACTAATAATTGAGTGTAAACACATTTAAGGCAACACACTAGTTTCTCTGCAGGCCAAAATGAGTGGTGTGTCCAGTAAGTGGGTGCAAAAACTTAATGGAAAAGGTAGAGACTTGAGCGGGGACTTTGGGTAGATATTTCCCAGTTACTGGCACTTGCATCAGGGCTAATGAAGATGATACTCACTTAACTGGGTGAGTGTTTCCTCTCCTCGAGGGATTTGCCAGCCACCATGTCAGGCATTTATAACTGAATAGGATTTGTATCCAGAACGCTTTTCTGCTTCCTTACCCTGAAATAGCATTTAAATGACCACAGGGCCTCTGCACCCACTTTCTCAAAGCTTCTAGCCAGCTGCAGTCAGTTAGGTTGTATGTAGATTCCTGTCTGGTCCCTCACCAGAGTCAGGAATATTAGGAGGAGCCAGAATAGAGAATAGACGAAAGTATCTTAATGTTCAATATTATACAATTCTATAATATTTTCACTTTTGTAACTGAAAATGCATTTGTTCTTTTTTTAAAAAAGTTTAAAATTAAAAGATTATAAACCACTCTCTCCAAAGTCAACAGCAGCTCCCACCTCCCAAAAATGTACCTCCCAATTCTTACCACTCAAAAAAGTAAAAAATGTAAAAGGACCCGGGGAGAGCAAGAGCTTTTATAAATTCAGAATTTCTACATTCCCCCACTCCCCAGTTTTCTTCACTGAAGTGGCTCCTTCTCTCCACATTTATTCAACAAGTGTGTCTGGTCACGCACTCTCTCCGTGGAAGTGAAGGAGAGTCTCCATGTGGGTAAAGCGTTTTTAACTGAAGAGGGGAAGATGGGAAGGTGAGGTTGTGAGGTAGAGGGGGAGTTTTTAAATGCTGTTTATGGAAGTTGATCTCCAAGAGTTTCGGTTTTTGGCCAGTGTCACAGGGGGTGCTTAGAAGCCCCAGAAACAGAATTCAGGTTCTCCCCAACCTCTCCGACCCATCCGCTACCCGCCTTCACCCTGCAGGTAAGTCTGGGTCTTCACACAGTTGCCTTGGAGGGGTCTTAGATTAAAGTCTCCCAGTCTTAGACCTTAAAATCAGTTGTGAATAATGATTGATTACAGGTTTTCTGAGGACAAACTTTACCTACTCTAAGGACTCCTGTGAGTCCTTAGAAAGCTTGCACCTTTCAGGTAACCAGTTTATGAATAACGAAATGAATTTCATTCTTCATGAAAATTCTCTGTTCTCCACAAGCCAGTCATATCATGCCTGGCAACGAGTGTTTTCTAGGATGGGTAGCCTGGCTGAAGCCAAACCCCTGAGATGGAGGAAAACCACCTGGAAGAGCCAACCCTCCTCCTCTGCCTCCAGCCATGCTCCGTGGGAATCCTCTGACCAGGAGTGTCTTGCAGTGTGCAATCTGAGTGTGCAGTCCTCCATCTTAGCTGCTGCTCGAACACTGACTCTCTTGGTCACGCAGGCCTGTCCAAACCTTGTGTATTGTTTCTCAGAGATTCTGAGGATGAAAAAAAGGCAGCAATATGTCTTAAAGCCTCCGGGAATCAATTTATGTATAGGTAAGTTTGCACTTCATATTGATGTGTGTTTAGCACTTTATAATAGTATAGTCTCTGTTGGTCAAGCACATTAGTATTCCATTATTGGAATAACATTTGGTGGCATGCCAAGTGTCTTCTAATTTGACGTCAGACTGGGAATGATAGCCAACTTAAAAGAGTAAACTAGCACCTGTGAAGTTTCTTATTACTGAGGTAACTGATTTTATATTGACGTTTTCCAGTTTCCTCATTTGCTTTTGCTTTTCTTTCTGAGCAGCATATTTATTGTCATTATTTTGGATCAGTTTTTGTGATGTTGGTATTAAGTGAGACAGCTATGTAAACAAGTTGCAAAGGATTATTAGTTTATCAGTAGAAGGATGTCTGGTCCATTGCCAAGATTCATTGATCTGTTTATTATGACTCTACCCAGTACATTTTTAGTGGCAATTTAAAAAATGGTCTTAAGGTTTCACTTACAGAAGTCCACTGGTTCATTTATTAACCCACATTTGAGGACTAACTCACTGTATAATCTTACCAGCATTATTATGACAGTTATAATTCACCGCAGCCAGGGAGCAATATCCCAATTATATGTTCTATTGTTTCACTTGTGATATGAGAGCAATACAAATTGTTGATGATAATTATGTTGATTTTCAGCAGTTTGCAAATTAGTAAATTAGTACATTTAGAAGTATAAATATACCCTAAGGCTAATATGTGTGTTGGGGCTAGTTAACAAGTATTTATTGAGTGTCTACAGTATGTGAGGTGGACTATAATACCCACAGTGTAGAGTATTATACTGGCAATGGTGTAAAACAAAGACCATGCCTGGCACAGGATACAGTCTGTGCTAAATAAAAATAAAAGTACCTTACTAATTGACTTAGTTTTTCCTGGTAACACACGACGCTGACACTTACTGGCATAAAACAGTTTATTTGTCCACAGCTCTCCCGACTGGCTGTGCTGCTCCTCAGCTGCTCTCACCCAGGCTCAGTTAGGCTGGAAGAGCATCCTGCTGAGGGGTCAGCTCCGTTGGAAGGGATGGCCTCCTTCACATGAATGGCAGTTGTTGCTGACAGTGGGCCAAGCACCTTGCTCTCCTTCAGGTGGCCTTGTATCCTCCAGTAGGCTAGAACAGCTCCCTTAGCTTGTTTCAGGGCAGTGCTCCAAGAGGGGGAAAGAGGAAGCTGCAAGGCCTCTTGAGGTCTAGCCTGGGAAATCTCGTAACATCATTACTGCCATGTTCTACTGATCAACGCAGACACAAGGCTGACACAAGTTCACAGTGGTGGAAAAACAAGCTTGGTGAAAGGAGTGGCAAAGACACATTATAGAAGTGTATGCATACCAAGATGGGTGGCATTAGAGCCACATTTTGCAATCTACTACACTTGCCATGTAAAGATGAGTCCTTCACAAGGGTTGTCTTTGCATCTTAAAATTCCTAATCTGTTGTTAGGAATGGTCAATATTGGAGCAAAACCCTGCTCTTCTCAGATCTGAAGTTTACGTAAGTTCCTTTTCCTATGTCAATTGAGTGTTGAAGACCTTGTATACACGATTTTCTTGTCAAAGCTTCTATTTAGTGTTCTGAAAATAGTGGGCTGCTATTTTACTTAATATTTAGGTTTAAAATAGTGGAACTTTTATGCTTAAAACAGATGTTAGATGGAGGTAATCACAGAGCCCTGGAAACAAAGAGGAACTAAACTTTGTGCTTTCCAATGTTAAAGTCCATTTATCTTTAGTTGTTTTTAATTTTTTAAACCAGAAGTCACTGATTTCTTTAAACTTTTAAAGAATATTTTCCAGTAAAATCAATAGGTAATAGTATAGTATTCTAGAAAATAAGGTATTAATTTATAGCAATTTAGATGTGCTCCATATTTAGAATAAATTTACTTATATTATTTTCTGTTATTGCACATGTTTTTATACATGAAAACATCAGATTTGATTCACAGATCCTCAGGAAATAAGTCTTTTCAGAATTAAGTTGACCATGTAATTTATTTATTATTTAAGTTGTTTTCAGAATAGGTTACTCATTCACATAATTCCTAACTCAGTTGAATATATCAAGTAATATATAGCAAAGTAATATATCCAGTTGAAATTCTCTGTCTCATTTATTTCTCTTGGTGATTAGTGCCATCAATTCTCTGTGGGTTCTTCTGGAAATATGTTATTCATATACATGCAAATATGTAGAGACATCCCTTCCCTCCTTTTAAACAGAAAGTAGCATACTATATATGTTGTTCTTCACATTGCTTTTACCTGTTACTATATCTTACTCCATTTCAGTATTTTAAAAGATTTTCATTTTTTAGAGCCACATAATACTGCATGGTACAATTGTAGTGTACTTATTTAATCAGTACCCCACTGAGTGGACAGTTATGTTATTATGAGATTTAACTACTTAGCATTTTAAAAAACCCTTCCTTGTATATGGCAGTGTAATTAAAAAACAGTACAATAGTTATTTGAATCACGTGACTTTGTTCAATGTCACTGAGCCACTAATAGTACTGAACTCACACCTTTTCATTTCGAAGACGCATTTTATTGTTTCTCTTTGGCATATCCAAATTGCCAGCATCACTACTCTTGTGCTTTGGGACCATTACGAAGTCAAATAAGAGTTACCTGAACACAAGCACTGCCAGAGCGTAACAGCTGGTCTAAACACCAAGATGTGATGAAGTGACCAGCGGGCAGGTAGTGTCTGACAGTGTGGAGACACTGCACAAAGGCATGACACACATCCCAAGTGGGACAGAGTGGGACAGCACAAGATTTCATCGCTCTACTCAGGAAAGCATTCCACTTAAAACTTATGAGTAATTTATTTCTGGAATCTTCCATTAAATATTTCAGACCACAGTGGATTAAGGTAACTGAAACAGTGGAATGTGAAACTGCAAATAAGAAGGGACTACTGTAAATGGAATCATACAACATGTGGTCCCTTGTGTTTGTTTTCTTTCACATAACACGCTTTTAAGATTCATCCATTTTATAGCATTTATAGTAATTCATTCTTTTTTATGGTTGAATAATATTCCATTATATCTATGTTCCACATTTTATGTATCCATTCATCATTTGATAGACATTGGGGTTATTTCCACTTTCTGGCTTTCATGAATAATTCTGCTACACACATTGCTCTACAAGTTTTTGCGTAGATGCATGTTTGCAATTCCCTTGCATATAAGATCCCTAGGACTGGACTCCATGTTTAACTCTTTGAAGAACTGCCAAACTGTTTTTCCAAAGGGGCCGCACCAGTTTACACTTTCGCCAGCAGTGTGTGCAGGTTCTGATTTCTCTGCATTCTTGCCAACATGTGTTATTATTTGATCATTTGTCTTTTTTATTATAGCCAGTCTCATGGATATAAAGTGGTATCTACCTGTGATTTTTAAAACAATTTAATTGTGGTAACTGCGCATAATATAAAATTTACTACCTTAACCATTTTTAAGTGTACAGGTCAGTAGCATTAAGTGCATTCACAGTATGGTGCTACCATCGCCACTATCCATCCACAGAACTCTTTTCGTCTTGCAAAACTGAAACTCTGTTATCTTTCAGACAATAAATTCACATTCCCTTTTCCACTCACTCCCTGGCCAACCATCTATGAGTTTAACCACTTTAGGTACCTTACATAAGTGTAGTCATACAGTATGTGTCCTGTTGTGACTGGCTTATTTCACTTACCGTAATGTCTTCAAGGTTCATCCATGTTGCAGCATGTGTTCAATGTGTTTATTTACTTGTTTGTTTGTTTGTTTTTAGAGAGAGGTGAAGGGAGGGAGAAAAAGAGGGAGAGAAACATCTATATGAGAGAGAAACTTTGGCCAGTTGTCTCTCGTACCTGCCCTGACCAGGGACCAAACCCACAACACAGGCATGTTTCCTGACCAGGAATTGAACCATTGACCTTGTGCTCTGGGGGACTGATGCCCAAAACAACTAAGCCACACCAGCCAGGGCACACTGGGGGTTTTATTTATATTTTCTTGATGACTAGTGATGTGCATGTGCTTATTTGTCATTGGTACATTTTCTTTGGAGAGATGTCTGTTTTCTTTTACTGCCTATAATTTAAAGACTATTTTCAATTAAAACCTTCTTTTTGGATTGCCTATAACATATTCAGGCAATCTAGAATTCATACAATGAAGTATATCACTTAATCACTATCTTTGGAAAAACAGAGGCTCAGTAATAGTTACTGTTTGGTATAACTGAAAGTCCTGATCAATCCTGATGTACCTTTTGACATAATAAAGATAATGTTAATTATGTTTATTACAAATGTGAATAATTTTAGAGTTTATGTGTATTTTTGAAATACGTGTATTATTGAAAATTAGTAATGGGTATAGATTCCAATTAATCTTTTATTCCTATTTTTCTGCATTTCAATTCATCTTAAACATTGCTGCCTGAATAATTTTCAAAGTGTAAATCTGATTATGTCACTCCCTAGCTCAAAACCTTCTATAGCTCCCCATTGCCAACCCAAATAAATATGATCTCCTGTAATTCAGGTCTTTCCATCTTTTTTTATTTGACTGAAGGAATCAGTAAGAAATACATTTTATATTGTACAAAGAACCAGAACACAAACATATACTTAAGAAAACAGACTCTTCAAAAAATAAAAACAAACTTTTCACAAAAAAGTTTCTAGCCTATTCTTATATTTTGAAAAAAAAAATCAATGAGACTCACAAAATTGACTTTCAAGCCTAAAATATGAAAATCACAATGCCGCAGCATCGCCAGCTATGACAGTGTTCTTCAGAGTTTGGTGAAACTCACTCTGGTGACCCCCAAACCTAGTAGCACATTAGACTCGAAATAACTTAATCTTTAAAAAGCAATATAGTTTAGGTCTCTACCCTCAAACATTTCCATTCATAGAGTCTGGGAGCCCTAACCAGGTAGCCCAGTTGGTTACAGCATCATCTCCAAATGCCAAGGTTGTGTGTTTGATTCCTGGGCAGGGCACATACAAGAATCAACCAATGAATGCGTAGATAAATAGAACAACAAATCTCAGTCTCTCTCTTTTCTTCTGTCTCTCTAAAATCGATAAATTAAATTTTTTAATTAAAAAATAAAAATTAAAAAAAGTCTGGGAAAAAGCTCAGAAATCTGAAATTTTACTAAAAGCTCTCCTATGAATTCATTTGTGCAGCCAGATTTGAGAACAACTGCCCTTACTTGCCTTTCCTCTTCCATCCCAAACAAATATTTTTTGGTTCTTGCATATTCTTTCTTTGCACATTCATTTTCTTCCACTTGCAATTCATGCCCTCTGCCTACTGGAATCTTTCCAGGTCCATCTCAAACACCACTAGTTACTTATTTCTCCAACCGGAATAGTCTCATTTTTCTAGACCAGCAATTTTCAACTGGTGTGCCACAAGAATTTTTAAAATATTCAATACCTGAATATTTAGACAGGGGCACTGACCTCTTTTTGCTTTAGATTGTCAAATAAAAAAAATAACAATAGCCATCTAGTGTGAATGAATCAAAATCATACCTATTTTTGTCACATCAGCAAAAATACATACTTCTTGGTGTGCCACAGAATTTTAACATTTAGTTCACATGTGCTATGAAATGAAAAAGATTGAAAATCATTGCCCTAGACCTTCCACAAGTCTTTATTTGTGTTTCCTTGAGGGCACTTCTCTTGCCCCACATCACTGTACTTATCTTCCTATTACACTGTAAGCAGTCATGTTGTAGTTGCCCTTCAGTGGGAATACAATGAATGGCCTCCTCAAAGTCAGTATTTGGTCACCTTCCTTGAACTAGAGTTGGAATGGAACCTTTAATTCTGGCATCAAGCAACATCAGACTCTGCAATATTTTAATGTAATGTTATGGGCATAAATAAACCAATGTTAAGCCTTTCTTCATGGTATAGTCACACAATCTATCCTTTTGTTAGCTTTTTCCCAACATTCTTTTCATCATAGCCCTCCACAAGAAGAAAGAATGGCTAGATCTAAATACCCATATCTAACATAGACTAAAACTCTCCCCATCTTACTTGGTGTTAGGCTTTCTTAAGAGTTCCTAGTCTCTGTGGCTGGAGGATTCCAGGTTGTGTCTTTGAGCTTAAAGTAGATGAAATACCCTAAGCATTTTGCTCTCATCAGATTTGGCTGCACGTGTTCAGAGCACTGTTACAGTATTATGTTTTCCATTTTGCATGGGTATAAATTAAAGTACAGAGAGGATTTGATTAGCTCAAGATCCCAGAGTGACTGGCAATGATGGGAATAAAGGCTTGCTCCCCAGATTCCTGGCCCAGTTCACTTCGTACCAAACCACAGGTATGCTGCCTTTTTGCTGATGAGGCCACACAGCGTTCCTTGGAGGGGATACCCATTAGCTCTGGGAGGATGAAGGCACATAGGGAGGCTTCCAGAGAGCCATTTGGAGAGTCAGAGTAAGATCTGATGGCATCCTAGAAATTTAAGTGAACATTTCTGAATATGGTTTAGAAAACATGTGGTTAGCAAATACTTAATGGGGTTTGGGGATATTTATTTTAAATGTCAAGGCACTTTGCATTTATGGGTAATATCAGGTCCTGCATATGCATCTCTTACTCTGAGTATAATGCAAACAAAATGATAAACCAATATAACGTTTTTAAATGGGCACCGTCACCTTGACTGGTGTGGATCAGTTGGTTGGGTGTCATCTCACAGAGTGAAAGGTCGCCAGTTCTCAGGACACATGCCTGGGTTATCGGTGCATTCCCCAGTCGGGGCATGTACCAGAGGCAACCAACGGATGTTTCCCTCTCACACTGATGTTTCTCTCCCTCTCTTTCTCCCAGCTTCCCCCTCTGTCTAAAAATAAGTAATTAAAATCTTTAAGAAATTTTTAAAGTATGCTGTCATCTGTATTTTTAAGAAATGCCAGAAATATAAAATGATGCCAATGACAAAGCAAAGGTTGTGGTAGGGATCGAGTTGTAGAATCTGGGATTGGCAATAGCAATGACTGGAAATTTGGACCTCCAATATAAGTCTTGGAAGATGGAAAGATCACTGAGGTTTCTTACCATAAGCCCAAGGTCTTACATATCCTCAATTCAGCAGTGAATTCTTCGGTTGGTGAATCTCATCTCATCTGAATCACAGACATCTTTGAGTCTTTCCTTACTTACACTGAAAGTTCACACTGAATACACCTGTTCTCTCTGCCTATCCTCTCACTCCAACTTTAACCCTTGCCCTGATTTCTAATCCCTCAGGACACACCACCCACACTGACCTTCTTTAAATTCCTTTCTCACCTCTTTCTTTCCTCGGGCCTTTGAAGGTATTGTTTTCTTTGCCTAAGAGGAACTTCCCACTAATCTTTACAACACAGAAAATCACCTTCTCAGAGACTTATTTAACTACCCAATATGTTTTACTCCACTGTTAGCCACTACCAACACCCCACTCCTGGGCACTGCACCCTATTCTACTGTCATTAAAGCTTTTATTGCCATTTGAGTTCTCGTTTTTTTAACTTGCTCATGTGTGTCCCCCACTAGATAGTAAGCTCAGGGAAAGTAGGGACCTTTTGTACCCTGGTCACAACTTCATCCTTAGAGTAGTACCTGGCATCTAGTTCAGTGCTCGATATGTAAGTGTTGAGTAAATGAGATACCCATCAATGATGTCACCGGGGAAAATGCCTCTTCAACACGTGGACTGCTCTAAGAAATTGCCTAATAATGATCTTTGGGATGATTTCAGCAAGTGCGTTAGGTAATATCCCCCAAATGTTGGCCGGCTGCATAGTAAACACTAGCCAGGCCTCACGATTCACGCAGGAAAATGAACTAAGAGTTTGAGTTAAGTAGTGGGGTCAGCTTCCGATTGGACAATCTTTTACATACGGGTGGTAAAGGCTGGAGGGCAGGTGTCCTGGGCTTCAGGGAGCAGCTGTACCCCAGCATGCTGTGCCTGTGGAAGGCAGCGGAAGAGTTCGATGAACAGAGGAAATTATAGTCGTTGGGCCTGCGGTCACAAGGGCATGTGCTGCATTTGCAGGGTCATCATGGGATAATTCAGGGTGTAGCTTGTACACATTCTGCTGCTGAAGGGGAGATTTTTTCCCTACCACATCCACCACATGGTTTGCCAGAGGGAGGGCACGAGATCAGCAGCATTGATGAGCTGGCTTGGTGTTTTTAGGCCACAACTCTACTAAACCAATGACTCCCTTCTGACTCCTCCAAAACAGCCAACAGAATTTATTAGCAAGTGTGAACAGCAATCACACATAGCCACCAGATTGCTTTTGCCTACTATAACAAAAGGCACTTCTCAAAAACAAAAAGAAACAAACAGAAAAAGCACAAAAAAAAACCCTAAATGACAACACTGTCAATGCCTATTGTACTAAAAACCTTAAAATCTTTAGGAGAAAAGATGTTAACAACTTCTAAACTACAACTAAAAAGAAGCTTTCTCCATTATAAATCTAGAAATTAAAAGACAGTGGAGAACCATAATATAAAGTACAGGGTGCACTTAATATGTATAAAGGAGAGAGATAGAAGGCCAAATGCTCAGCCCTGTTTGCTGACTGGCAGTGCGTATGAATGCTATGTAACTAAGTGACTGGGACTTCCCTAAAGTCGTTGGTGACATAAGTCTTAGAGGGCATGAGACCATATGGTTGATTAATACACATGTCCATTAGTGAACAAAGCACTGCCATAGGAATTAGTAGCTTGTGCTATAATCTGTATTTTCTATCTTTGTGCCTTTGAAAAGTTAATCTCTCAGAACTCTAATTTATTTATTGGAAAAATGTAAATGATAATTACTTTATAGAGCTGTTGACAAAATTAAATGAAATAATTTGGGTAAAGAATTTTGCAGGTATTCAGTAAGTGTTAGCTCCTACTTTTGGTTCCCAGAAGACTCAGCAGTGTAGCCAGAGCTAAACAAAGCTATCCCTGGGTAAGCTATGTTTTAAGTTTAAGCAGCCACATTTTTACACCTGCTCTAAAGCTCTGCAGTGTTCTAATCTCATCGGCTTTATCACAATGGGCATCAGTCTGTACTTGTGGACTTGATGGACTCATGTAGATTATTTCCCATGAGTTTTATTTGGCTTCAGACCAAACTGTTGAAAGTGTTTAACTTTGGTAACTTGGGGAAGATTCACTACATTGAACAAGACCCTTGCATTTTTTTAAGGCTAGACAAATTCAATCATAGTTCTATAGAAATGAATAGCATTAGTTCAGCAAAACAATTAATGCTTTCACTTATGTAAGGCAAGTTGGAAGGTAAAGGCTTACAAGTGTAGGATAAGAATGAGGGCCTTAAAATAGAAATAATCAAGCACATTAAAGCACTGTCAAAAACCACTAAACATTTTTTTTAGATTTTATTTATTTTTTAGAGAGAGGGGAGGGAGAAAGAGAGGGAGAGAAACATTGATGTGAGAGAGAAACATCTATTGGTTGCCTCTCTTGCACCCCCAACCAGGGAACTGGCCTGCAACCCTATCATGTGCTCTGACTAGGAACCAAACTGGCAACCTTTCTGTTCACAGGCCGATACTCAACCCTCTACGCCACACCCGCCAGGGCAACATTAAACATTTCTATATGGATACAGCAAGAAGCATGTGGTGATAACTGAGATACATATTTTCTTGGTAGGAGAGAGGTGACTTGGCTATGTAAACTGAGAGAACACAGGAGATTGTGTGTGTGAGAGAACACAGGGTCTGGCAGAAGTAACGCCATTGAATGTGATTGGTAGGGTACATGAATGTTTTGCGTGAGATGGGCAGCAATTTGAATATTTTACCTAAAGCGTTATATGGTGTGCTTGAGTGTGATATTTTTATGTTACAGAATTACATGCTTATGATTTTGTAATAAAATATTTTTATGTAATAAAAAGGGGCATTATCTGTGCCAGACCCTCTGTTTGACACAATCACATAGTAATCACCCACATAACTCAGAAGAAATGAGGCTTAACAAAGCCCCTTCCTACTTTAGAGCTGACATAACTGCATGAGTGAAGCAACAACTGGACACATCAACACTGGATGCAATTAAAATAAAGCAAACAAAAAGTTGACAAGTCTTAACTTGACCAGATGACCAGATGACCAGATGACCAGATGCTCATCCACATGACCAGATACAACTAGGGTCAAAACTTATCATAGACACATGTAATGTTAGACTCTGTGATGAGAGGACTTTAATTCCTACAGAAATACGTTTTTCACCTAAAATTATGTCATGACTAAGAGTTAGAACTTAGTTTTCATAAATTATTTCATTAAACACTTTCTTTGTTTATGTACCTGTCACTCTACCATAGATTGTGGGGAACTGAGATGTGTGCAGTCAATGGGGTCTCTGCCCTCAAAGAGCTTACTTTCTCATTACAGAGATAAAACAGACACACACAAAACAGCCATAAATACATGGTGGCATGTGATTAGGTGATAAATCAATGACCCAGATGATAAATGCCACAGGAGCTCAGAGGAGAAAGAGAGCCACAGAAATAAAAGAAGGTCCCATGGAGGATGTGGCAGGTGATCAAACCATTGAAAGATGGGCGGAGTTTAAGGACTGGAAGATAAACCTGAGATGCAATCGTTGCTTTAACACTTTTGCTTTAACACTTACATGCTGAAGTTTCAGACACTCTTTCTCATCCATGTACAGGAATGATAATTCTAACTCTACAGTCTGTTTGGATGATTCAATAATATCTGTAAAGGAAAAGAATATATAATAAAGAATATAGCATCCAAATGACCATTGGATGTTAGGAGAATTGGCACTTACATTAATTAAGAGGAAGGAATAAATCCAGTTGGAAAGTCAAGAGAAAAATATGGAAATTATCATGCATGGCTGTCAGAAAGCCTATCTGACTACAGCAGCAGGCTTGTGTAGGAGAAAACATTGTAGAGATGTGGTGAGTCACTCATTCATGCAACACAAATTTATTGAGCAACTATTAAGTACCAGGCACTGTACTATGTACGTGAGTAGAATAAAGGTAAGCCTTGAAAGGCAAACATTACAATTTGGTTTAACATAGTGGAAAAGAGGGTGAGATAGAAGATTTATTTATTTAACCACTATTATACAGGTGAATAGAAAAAATAGAGTTGAAAGAACTAAAATCTGGCAAATGGATTAGAATGACAGTGAAAAGTGAAGATGAGTAGTGTAACTAAAAAAAATGTGGCAAAAGTTAAACTGAAGGCATAGTGGTCATATGAATAAAGTGGGACTGGATGGACATGAAGAATACATGGAAGCAACCTCTAGGTGAGTTAGTAAATGACTTAATTTGGGAAATGAAGGCAAGGAAAAAGTGATTCAATGGTGAATATGATGTTTTCCTTTGAATAAATGAAAGAACAGTAAAAATAGAAATAAAGGAAATTTGGGGAAAGTAATTTGGAAGCGTTGCTGAAGGTTTCAGTGTCAAGTTGAGTTTGAGGTGAAAATAAACTATTTGTTGAATATTCAATGAGCAAAACCAATTTAGACAACATAAGCAAAGGGACCAGAGTTTGGGAGAAACAAATGAATACTGAGATTGGGTTGCAGTCTGAATGGTTCCAAGACCATAATAAAGTGAGAGGAGAGAAACTGGGAGCTTCAATATTTTGGGTAACTCCCACCTTGTGTATGGGGAAGAGTGAGTGTGAAGGCGCAGAAAGAGGGTACGATGAAGGAAAGGCAGGAGTCAGGACAGGAGAGTGTGCAAGAAACCACAAGAGGAGAGACAGTTTGGGGAAGAAGTTGATCAACAATATCAAATGTATCTTAGAGTCAAAGAGAATGGGACTGGAGTTTATTGCTGCATTTATCCACAAAATGCTTAATGGATAACTATGGAATAATGCAGAATTTAAAAAATATTTTAAGGTAGAACCATTTAAAAACACTTTGGTATGACAAACATAGATCTAATATTTTCAAAGTCCTGACAGATATCAGTCTTTATTTTTAATCGTTTTACTTTTTAAACATTTTGTTTATTTTTATTTTTAGACAGGGGAAGGGAGGGAGAAAGAAAGGGAGAGAAACATCAATGTGTGGTTGCTCCTCTTTCTTTGATAAGGTTAGAGGGTTTTCTGAAAAAAAGTAATAATGTATGGTTTATTAGTATTATAAACCAATATATATGTGAGAAGATTATATATTTAAACATGTAAAAATTAATTCTACCTGATATGGACATTTAATAATAGAAAACACTAAAACAAAGAAAATATGAACATAAACACCAAATAAAATTTATTTAAAATTTCAAGATCAAACCACCTTTTATTTATGTGGGCAATAGTTATTGATAATTATTGTATTGGTAATTATTAATATTTAAAAGTTACCGTTGTTAAAATGAAATTTTAAAACTTAGAAAGTGTTAATTGCTTTATGTGGTAGTCATGATATTTGTTTCATAATTACACTTCAACTTGTACAAAAACTTTTTTCACTTTGTGTTAACAATACTCAAATTTTAATTGTGAGTCCAAAAGCATCCTTAAGTTGAGCATTAAGGTATATGTTGTTTCACACACATTCACATTTTTAATGATGAAAATATTTTGTTTGTCTTGATTTTGTTTTGAAATTGACTTACTTTTTTAAGTTTAAAGTTTTTTGCACAATAACATTTATATTTCCTTCTCTTTACATTATTGTACCCTTAAAGAATTTGCAAAGAACAGTAGTCCACTGTGAATATATTGGGCAATACTTGCATAATATAACATTCAGGATATCCTATTATGGTTAACAGCACTACAGAAAATAACTTGTTAATTTAAGAACTTATTTGGTTTCCAAATGATGTTATTTCTTGGTAACAAAACTCATAGGATCTGTATAGAATATACTATGCAATAAAACTGTATTTACTTAATTTGCAAGAATGGCTCATCATTAGCAGCATATAGGGCCATGAATACATACTTGTAACATGGGCACAACTACAAACAAAACTAACTGATTAGATGGTAAACACTTCTTGAAATGTCCCCCATAACCTTCCACTCTGTTGTCAGCATTCCTGCTTTTGCATTCATTTGAACTAGTATTGTCTCTAAATTGATTGTTAAGTTTTAACTCTTTCTCACATGAGAATTGTAATACTTTTTAAATCCCATTTTACCAATTTCTTGACAGATTTTTCTCATGATTTGGAAAATATATAAATGTGATGGAGAATGATAGAAAAAAATCCCACATGGAAATGACACAGACATGCAATTTTTGTAACATTTAGGAAGTGTTATGGGCAAATACTAGAAAGACAACCTTAAAATGGCCTAAATGATAAAGGGATTATATCCCATAACAAGCAGTCCCAAGCCATCTGGGGTTAGTTAATTAAGTTAGTAGCAGCATCAAGAGCTCAGGTGCTTTCCATCTTCCTACTTTGTTATCCCAGGTGTATACAGGCTCCCTTGTGGTCTTGAGACAGATTTAGCTGTTTCAGGTTCCCCATTCTCACATACTAGCGTTCAGAGCAGAAAAGGGGCAATTCATTTGCCAGTCTTTTTGTTGTTGTTGTTGTTTTAATGAGTAAAGTAATCTTACCCAATAGCCCTCACCCAATGACCTCCCCTTATCCTTCATTGGCCAAAGCCCCTTTTAAAACCAATACAGCAAAGGGAAGAGGTCCATCATAATCAGTTTAGTACAATCTAGTCTAATTTGAGGCATCGAAGAAAGGAAAGTAGCTATTGTGTAGGCCTGCGATTCTCAGATTCTCAAATTGTTTAGTCTCATGACCTCTTAAATATTACTGAAGATTACACAGAGCTTTTATTTATGTGGACAATAGTTTATTGGTAATTATTGTATTGGAAATTTAGACTCTGAAATTTAAAAGTAGCTATTAATTTATGAAAATTTATAACTATTAAGTTATAAATTTATTGCTTTATTAAAAATAACAGCAATAGCCCTGGCTGGTGTGGGTCAGTGGACAGAGCATTGGACTGAGAACTGAAAAGTTGCTGGTTCAACTTCAGTCAGGGCACCAGCCTGGGTTCTGGGTCAGGTCTCTAGTCGGGGCATGGGAGTGGTCACTGAACCATTGATATTTCTTTCCCTCTCTCTCTCTCCCTCCATTCTCTTCTTTCAATAAATAAGTACATAAATAAATAAATAAAATCTAAAAAAACTGAATAATAGCTATAAACCCATCATTTGCTACTATACCGTGGTAGGCAGGATGATGGCCCCTAACAATGGCCCACATTCTAATTCCTAGAATCTGTGAGTATGTCGCAGATGTGATTAAGAATTTTGAGGTTGCTAGATTATCCTGAATTAATTAAAGAAGCCCAATATAATGAAAGGGATAGTTATAATTGAAAGGAGGCAGTATCAGGGTGACGTAGTGTAAGAAAGACACATCTGGTTATTACAGGCTTAAAAGATGGAAGGGGACCACTAGCCAAGGAATGCAAGTAGCCTCTGGAAGCTGGAAAAGGTGAGGGGATGGATTCTCCCTTAGGTTCTCCAGAAAGCAGACCTGCCACAGCTTGATTTTATTTTACAGAAACCAATTTTGGACTTTTGAAATCCAGAATGATAAGATAGTGATAGCCCTGGCTGATTATTAAAAAGATAATAAATTTGCAGTGTTTTAAGCCACTAAATTTGTGGTGATTTGTTATAGGAGCAATAAGAAATGAATACATACACATTTTAAAATTTTTAAAAACTGTATTTTCCAAAACATAAATGAGAAGAGTGGCATTGACTTACATTTTTGGCAAATCTCTTCAAGATTTAATGTTAGAAAAGATAGGTGAATTTTTATATCTGCTTCTGCATTTGATCTTTTGTGATATCACATGTCACATTATCTCTGGAAAACTTCACGGTACATTCATGAAAAAAATGTGAGTAGAAACACAAATCATTTCTTAATGTTATGATAAAAATAGTTTTGACCTCATGGCCCTCTTAAGGGGGTCCTGGGGACTCACAGGGCTGCCCAGATCACACTTTGGGATCTCGGGTGCAGGAAGTCAACACTTTTTGCCCCATCCTCCAAAGAACAGATATGGAACTGTTTTTTCCCACACTCTTAGAGTAAACTTGTGTAACTTTAAATTATCACTGATATAGTGTAATGATTTTCACATTTCTTCCTTACGTCAAACAGTATTTGTGAGTTTATTTTGTGCCTGGGACTTCTTTATGAGTTGAGGTTAGATACAGCTCTTGCCCCCATGCTGCTTACATTTTAGTTGAAGGGAAACAAGCACGTCAATGACAATTTCAGATATTGCTAAGGGATACAAAGAAAAGTAATGGAAGAAGGTGTGAGGGTGTTTCAGGTGGTGTGCAAAGAGGCACTTTAATTAGGGTCTGAAGAAGTGAAGTTAGAGCTGAAATGTGACTGCTAAGTAGGAACCTTTGGGAAATGTGGGAGAATATTCCAATTAGAGATAACAACAGAGGCAAAGGTCAGGAAGGAGCTTGGCAAGGTGGAGAAACAGAAAGCAAGTGTGAGTTTAGTGTAGTGTATGAGGGGAATGAAAAAAAAGAAAAAAAAAAACAATGGCTGAAAGAGTCAGGCAGGTGTAAACCAGTAAGGTCTCACAGGACACAGAAAGGACTTAAGGTTTATTCGAACTGCCATACAAACCCACTGGAGGAAATAACAGACTGTGGAATTCTACTATATGCTAGGCTTTGCTTCTATAAATTCTTTCACCTTCTCCAAGGCCTGCTCTTCGGCCGAACACATTTCCAATTTTTATAACGATGACTCTCCAGAAAGGTACGGGACCCCAAATAAACACATCTTACCTCAAATAGATTGTTTGTACACTAACATAAAAAACAGATAGATCTGCAACTGATCAGCGAAATTTAAATTACAGGTTGCTTAATATGGAATAACTTCTGCCTGTTGGCTAGTGTAGGTGTGCAGCCAAAAATACAGTGTGTATACAATTGTTTGGCAATTGCTGGTCTGTCACTTGTCCAAAGTGGTAAGTGTGTGAATGGATTTGTATGGGTAATGACTCTGAAATTAGCTTTTCTCATCTCCTCATAACACAGGAAAACACATTGGACCTTGGCTCATTTCTGGATAATTCTTGTGATGATCCTCAGTTGCTCAGAATGCACATTTGGTCATCATTATCCCTTGTGTAATCAGTTTCTACAAACTATAGGATGATGTTACAGTAATGTTTACAGAATAAGGGAACATGCTCCACACCTTAATCAAATAACTTAAAGATGAGCCTTCTTAGATAGCATGCATTTATATATACATACATATAGTCATTAGTTATCTAGCCTATATTTTTACAGTTTAGTGAGACAAGTCATCTTTTGTTCCCCACTAGAAACCTCCAGATGAACCATGTGCCTAGAACTCCAAGATATTCATTGTAAATAATACGGTACAAATGTTTACCAGACAAACCTTTCCACAACAAGATGATGCAGAGAATTTACAAACGAAGTGACTTGAAATTTATTTTGAAAGGGCCTTAAAAAAAGGCCAGGAATTTAGACCCAATCAGTACACGGAACTACAGGTGCCACGGCCCCACTGTTAAAAAGCTCACCAAGTGAAGAAGCCTAATCACATTTTCAGAACAGCTGTGGCTACTTGGGCCTGAGTCAGTCATGGCTCCTGAAAGAAAATTTTTAATTATTGTGAAAATTTGTATTAAACTTAAGACCAGACTTCACATCAAAGAGAACTAGGTAATTCCAGGGCTGCATATTTTCAAAGGAACTGCATTCTGACCTCTGAATGCAATTAAACTGTTTCTCCCTCTCTCTCCTTCAGGGAAGAGAGAAAGGAAGGAGGTTTGATTTTCTCTTTCCAGTGGTAACCGGTAACCAAACCTGTTGTTCTGCCAAGCAAGTCTTCGCCCTGGAGGATTTTGATTTCTAAGGGCTCGGGGAGCACTCTTGAAGCCTGTGCCTTCCTCTCGCGTCCGATAACCACAAAGTTTGCTCTAGATATGATAAATCTGCACAAGGCGGAGATGTTTATGTTTTTGGCCCAAAGCGTACGTTAGAAAGATGATTAAACTCGCCCTCCTCCCCTTGTTGCGGCCGGGGAGTGTTTTGCCTGCATTTAAGAAATGTCCTTCAGCTACGGGCTTGTACGCGCAGAGCTTGCAGCCTGCTGGTTTTTGCGTCTCCGGGGCAGGGCGACTCGGGTCGGCTGAGTGTCATCCACAGATGTGACTGGTTGTCCCCTGCGGGCGCCCGCGGAGGAGGCAGTCCCCTTCCGTATTCTGCGCGCGGCGCGCGGCCCGCGGCCGCGGCCGGGGGAAGGGGAAGGAAGCCCTCGCCGCAAGCCGGTGTCTTGGCTGGCACAAAACACGCCGCCACCAAAAACTTTTTTTCTCCCAGCTGCGCGCAACTTTTTGCCTTTTCTCCCAGCACGGTCTCGTCCCGAGTTTCTGTCCCCTGGGGTTTCCTCGGCTTCCCAAGCCTTCTCCCCAGCGTGGAGGACCCGGGCTGACAGAAGCGAGGGGCGCGCGGGCCGCCGAAGCGGGTACCGAGGAGGAAAAGGGGAAGGGCAAAAGAGGAGGGGGCGGCCGCGGTGGCTCGCGAGGAGGAACTGGTCAAAGGGGACGGAGACGGGCGATTGCCCGAAAAGGAAAGCGACGCCGCGGTTTGCTGCAGTCGGAATAAAGTTCGCGCCCTTTCCTCGGCGTTTGCAGCCTCCCATCCCCGCCTCTCCTCTCTCTCTTTTTTGACAGCTGGGCGCTAGCGGCCACCTCCTTGTCCACGCCCGCACACCCCGGGGGGCGCCAAAGTTGTTTTCCATCCCCAGAAAGAGCGGGGGAGGGGGGAGTAACAGGGCGGGAGGTGAGCGAGGGAGAAATATACATCCTCCTTCACGAAACCCCTAGAAATCGAAGGACAAACAACAGCAAAACTAACCCGACTTTTATTTTGCTAAAGGGAAGCAACATTGTAATCACGACAGTTTTGCAGAAAGAATCTTGTGGGGTTTACATATCCGCCCTAGGTCACCTCGCCCGCCCCCCCCCCCCCCCCCGCAGCAGCCCCCACCCGGGACAGTCCGTTCTTTCTTTTTTTCCCCCCCGGTAGAGCCGGGGGAACGCTGCAGGCTCGGACTTGGGGAACGAGGGCGACCCGGGGCGCGTGTGTAAATCAGTCACCTGAGCGCAGAGGGGCCGCGGCGAGGGCGCGCGCGGGCGGGCGGGGAGAGGCGGAGGCGGCTCGAGCGGCGGCCGGGAGGAAACCGGGAGGGGGAGGGAAAGAAAGGCCGAGACTGAAGGAGCAAGAAGCGGCCGAGGGGCTGGTCCAGGCACGGCCGCTAAGAGGAGACCAAGAGGCGGGGGCTGCACTTGACAACCAGCATGCGGAGATGGTAAGAAGTTTCCACCCTCCTTTCCTTTCTATTCTAGACTTCGTAAGAAATGAGCCCCGGGGCCGCCGGGGGCCGGGTTTTTCTGAAGTCCCGCGGCTTGAGGTGGAGGGGGGCGGTGAGGAGGGCGGGCAGGGGAGGAAAACCCCTGTCCAACCTGGCCCCTGCTGTGCCCTTGATATCCCCCCCCAAAAAAAAACTTGGCCCAAGTTTCTGAAGAGAGTTCCAGGTGGGAGGGTGTGTGTGAGGGGCGCTCGTGAACGTCGCCCCCTCTCGCGGCTGGCGGGGAAAGGTGAGCGGCAGGCTACAGGGAGTTGGGGATGGGCTGGGGAGAAGGTGGGGGAATGAACGGAGCCCTGGAAGGAGCTTGGGGCAGAGAGGAGAGCCTTTCGGAGAACGGGAACTTTTAAAACTTGCCCGCGAGTGTGGGACGGGCGGCTGGGCGTGGGCGCCTGGGCGCGCTGGTGCGCCGCGCGGCTGAGGAGTCCTCGGCCACCGCGTCCCCGGCACCTTGGCTTTGCCCTCCCCTCTCCCTCCTGTCGGGGAAAGCTTCCTTTGTAAATGAAGAAATTGTAGGAAGTGCTCCTGGAGGCTTTACGAAGAATTTGCAAAACGCAGGCAGGAAAATAAACCCCAGAGAGAGATTTTGAGGCGCAGTTCTGGAGGAGCCTACTTGTTTTACTTACACGTGGACTACGGGATGGCATTTGGGGCCCGGGGAGGGGGCAGAATAATTTTAAAAAGAAACCAAAAACCAAAAGCCCTAAATGAAATCCCCTGTGAAGTGAGGTCAAGACTGAAACAAAAAAGTCCCAAGTGCTGGTGGTGGCGGAGAAGCTGCGGAGCGAGATGCCAGCACAGCCTTGCTGTACTGGAAGCGGCTCTCCGCACCGAGGCGGCGCGCGGATAGTTCGCCCGCCGACGGTCCGGCGCTCTGTCCGCTTTCGGGGAAGTGATTTCTTAGAAATGGGGCTAGACCACACCCTTCCTTTTAGTTTGCTTCCACCCAGTGCTGCTGCTGTTACCCCCGCTTGGGGATCTCACATATTGTGTTCCACATGTAAATGGAATATGTAAGAAAAGGGCAGGTATCGAGTTGGCAGTTTTTTTCCTTCTTCCCTTCCCCCTAATGTGACATCTCTTGTTTCAGTGATCAAAGTCACGACTGGAGTGTAGGAGATGCGACTGTCAAATGCAGGCACACACACACAAAATAGCGTGTGCCCAAGACTGTGGTTACAGTAACGCTGACAAATTAAAGTGGTTTTGAAAGCAGCATGCAATTTATGGTGCTTCCCATTTACCCTAGAGTCAAGCTATTGTAAAACTGATGTACAAAAGACATCATAAAATAATCCTGTGTACCCAGGATTAAAGTGCCAGAAAGTGGCCTGTTTCATTATTTTTTATGTACTTCATGGACAGTTGCAATGGTTGGAATTTGTGTTTAAGTGGAGGCGTCAAAACAAAATATTAAATATATCTGTTTAGCACTTGAGAGTTTTTCTTCTAGCAGGATTTTATACAAGAAAACTGAAAAAGCCGGCTGTAGGTATTTTTCTTCTCCTTGCCCTTTGCCCATATACTATTTGTCTGCACATCTATTCCCAAATACTGATCAGTTGGAACAGTGACTAAGCCCATTTGTCATCTACTGCTTTGTGTTCTGCAGTTTCAGATGTGACTGTGCACACACATTCTTGCTTTAAGTGGGAGAATTTATTTCTGGCATTCTTATTTAGTATGTTTGGTCCGAGGACGCACTCAAGAGCAGTGAGAACTTGTACAAGCTAATAGAACTTCCTTTACCCTTTGGAATCACCCCAAAAATCCCTTATGAACCTTTATAGGGTATCTGTGTTTTATGTTATATTTGTAGCTGTTTCATTTAAACTGTTCAGCCTTAATGAAGTTCTCAGTTGTAGCTACTCTTCTGTTCCCGGAGAGCAGAGTATTTAAATTCCAGATTGCTAATCACTTTACCAAAGTACTGGAGTATTTTCACCTGAGGGAAGTAATACAGAGCCTGAATGTGAACTCTGAGAATCTTGTGAGAAAAGTTTGAAAGTGTCTTCTTTCCCCTTGAGAATATTGAGTTCGGAGATTGCTTGTAAAATTGAAAAAAAAAAAGCAACCCCGTGATTTTAAAGGATAAATATAAAGAAAATATTAATAGTAACTATACATTCCTAATATCTTATTTTTTTCCTTTTTCCTTCTACCTGAAATGTAAGATATCTGTCAGGCAGGGATATGTGATTACAGAAAGAAGCAGACAAAAGCAGAGCTGACTATTGCTGTATTAAAATGTAAGTGTTACAGTTTGAATTTTCAAGTGAGAGTTTTTGAGTTCAGTACTTTACATAACATTTTGTCCTAATCTTGCTTGCTGTCAGGGATGTTTCATGGTTGTGCAATTGCTGCAGTCAAGAATGCCAATTTGCATTCCAGGAGTGTCATTTGATTACTTTTATCTGCACAGCTCCAAGACCAGCCCAGACCTCTCGTTTCATCTTGCCATGTCACGAGTCAATGCTGTGTCGTCTTTTCAAAAATCTGCCTGATTTAGACAAGAAAGAAAAGTACTTTCATGTTGCAGCCGCAGTCCCCTGCTAACTTGTCAGCAGCAGGATATGATTCACTTGGGCCCAGAAGAATGGAACAGAGAGGCGGGTTAGGCGGTTCAATAAAGCCCATGGACAGGTAGTGTGTGACATCCCCAGAGAGCAGCAGTTAATGAAGAACAGGTCTGCTTAGTTCTCCACACGCTGACCTGGTGCTGTCCCCACAGTTTTCTCATTTGATCTTTCCCAGCAAATTGATCTTTTCTTGTATTTTTTTGCCTTCCAAGTTAGTCCTTGTGGGACTGAAATTAGCAGAGCAACTTAAGTTGGATAATACAGCTGTTCAGAAAAGAAGAAATTGGACACTGGCTCAAAAGGGGTGGGGGTGGGGGGTGGAGGGAGCTATTCTTTTTGTTGTTGTTCCTGTGAATATTCCTTATATTAAGGGAGTCCAAAGTAGGTGATGACTTGAAGTTAGTGCTTCCCTTTATTTTTATTTTTAGCGTTAAGGTTCCACACCATTTTAAATATTCCTTACATATTTAAAAGATGGTCCTAGTGAATATGAGGAGTTTGATTTAGCATTTTTCATATTCACTTGTTTGAAATGATTTGCCAGTCGACTTTGTGGCTTTTATAGCTGTTGTAAGGTAGACTGAATATCAATGGCATACTTCAACTACGTTATTTATAGTTTTCTAAATAACTTCAACCCCAAAATACCCAATACTGAATAACAAAAAAAGATTAAATAATAAAAAAGGCAGTGTCGTATATAAATGTGGTGCATGGAAATGTTTTCTACAAATTACCATGAGCATCTTTGTTTTCCATAACCCCCACAGATACACTGTTAGTAACACTTTAAAAGAATTTAAGATTCTCCGTTTAAACGTAGATTTTTAGAACTGAAACCAGATCACAAGTTTGAATTCCTATAGATACTAATATATTCTGTTACTTGTTTTTAGAGACTAGAATTAATTTTAGGAAGATGGATAAATCTAAGTTGGGAATGTAGATGTAGTTTAAACAGGTTAAAGTTTTATTATAGAATTTTGTGTATAAAGCTTAGGTTGGAGGCAGCTAATACATTCTTAATTTGATGTGGATATAAGGAGCAGTATTTTCTGAATGCCTGTGTGGATGGCCTCATTTTACCATCTACAACCTTACAAGAAACAGTTGAAAACATTTCTTGTGGAAGGGGAAGCAGCCTCTCAAACCTTTCCTGTTGGATGGAAATTACATAGGGCCATTGGTTAGTAAACTCCTCTCTAAAGAGCTAGAGGGAGCCTCGTGATTTTATTAGATATACCTAAGGTTAAAGAAACCACTCTGGCAATCAGAATGTTGTACAAAAAGTACATAAAGAATACTGGCTTAGTGTTTAGGCTTGGAAAGGCTATTGTAGGTTTTCTTTTTTTAAGCTCAGACAGAAGCAACAGAACTTTCTATAAGAACAGTCAGGTAGTCAGCTAAGATTTCTAAGGTTCTACCTTTTAAGTGACTTGAAGATCAAGCAAAATGCAACCAAATACATTTTAAATCTGATTTTGGTTTGCTAAATTTGTCATTTTGTTAACTGAAGGAGTTCTCTTGTTAAGAGGCCAACCTTCCAAATTCTATTAAAAGTAATTTCCTACCAAGTCACTGAGGAGGCGGATACCTTCTTTCAGTTCACTAAGGACAACCTCCTTTCTGTATATAATGGTTTTGAGGTAGTTCTACATATAACTGCCATACTCTGGAGAGAGCACTCCTTCAAAATAATTACCTCATGTGATAAGCATAAACAGTAAACCATTTATAAAGCTGATATATTAGGAATCAACATATATGTTAAACTTAAAGAAATAGAACTCAAGTGGTATTAAAGTCAGTATTTGTGGTTTAATTTCATGTTCGTTTCAGCCTTCCCACTAAAATTTGTTATATATTTACATTGAAGAGTCATTGATCATAATTGCTCTTTAATATTTATATACCAGTTTTTAGTAGCATTACTTTGGACAAACTTATTTGCCATTTAAGTAAATAATATAATCCAGTGAGATAAACTAGTCAGATTTGTCTTTTTTTCATCTCTTGCACAGTAGCTCTCATTATATTGCTAGCCAATAAAAGTCTTTATTTGTTGCTTATTAGAACCCTCAGTACACTCGAGAGTTCAAGCTATAATTTAATTTGGCTGTTCAAAGAGACTCCCTTGTTTTAAAACATGTTCTCAGTATGCTTTTACCATTTATTATAAACCTATAACTCATGCATATGCATAGGAATGATTTTACAGATGTATAATTTTTTAAGGTTTTGCCATAGCAGAGTCATAACTTAAAAAAAAATCTATACCTAACAATGTCATTTTTTTCTTTTTCCTTTATGTTCCTTTGACATTCTGGAGCATTTTTTCCCTTGGTGATTTAAGTAGTTGTGCTATTATAATTTAAAATCAATTCCATAAGGAGGAATACAACCTTTCATTAAGGTGTAGTTGAGATGGTCACTAAAAACACAAATTCAGTAATTAAGGATTCTAGTTGAGGGCATTTTACTTTGCAGCCACTTGAAATTACAGAAAGTTTGCCTTGTACTTCACACATTGCTAGCATGATAAATTCAGTTTCCTTACAGTAAATTGCTGAGAAGTTTTGCAGTGAGTAGAAGGAAGATGGCTTGAGAGTTTGGGTGATATTTGTAGCAAATCACGTAGACTAAAGACTAGGACTTGACTGTAAAACTCTAAGATGAATATCAGGAATTCTTCCACAAGGAAGGCAGAATTTGGAACTGCTAAGTGAGTCACTGCATGTATGTATATCTTACTAGTGCACCAAACCAGCCCTCTAGATACAGTATTTAGTAGTTATCAAAATGTATAGTATTGCCTTGGAACTTGTGGTTCATGAGTTCATAGTCCCTGCTTTTTTGTGTTTAGTACAAAGATGTAACAACCCACACAAAACATTTTTCTCTTGTTATGACCTTACATTTGCCGAAGTGCCCCATGCTGAAATTCCTTTTCAGTATCTTTTTTCTTTTTTTTAGTCCAAAGCCAGACGTGTACCCAGACACAAAAGCCTCTGTGTATAGCAAGCTGTTTTAAATATTGTGACTCGACGATGTGCTGTCCTTTCTCTGCTTGAGCCAAGGATCTCTGCTCAGTGTCTGTGGATTACCAAGCTCCTTCTTTATTGTACCTCTTGTCAACTATTCCTATTCATTTAACCTTTCATTAGTGTCTGTGCAGCTTCACTGTCTAGAAAGGCAAGGAAAAACCGAAAGGCCCCACTGTCACAGTTATTAGATTTCTCGGTTACATCCCAGCAACCATAAAGAAGTGAGAGTCGACACTATTGTCGTGCATACTGCTGTCCTGGGGTGCAGCTCTTCTGTGCGTGTCAAGGACATGTGCCACATGTTGATATGCATCCCAGGGATAAATGCACGACATGGGGGATAGGTTGGTGCTGCCAGTAATGAGCTTTGTAGGAGTTATTGCAAAGACCAAGTTTGTGAAGGAATTTTGCTTAACAGGCCAAGGAGATAGAGTTGAGGGCTGCCAAGATTTGCCTGTGCAGAGCTTGTCAGTCACATTGTTTTCATCTAAACTTCATTTGAGGGGAAAATTGAATATGTTTGACAGCTTTGAAAAGTCTTATTTTCATTTTTAATCTTTCAGAGGAGAAAAGTGTTATTTCTGGTGACTATTTAGTGTAGAATAACTATTTTTAGACTGACTGAATCATGTATATGGAAGGATCTGTTAGCAGTTACCTTAATTCTTACGTATCTAAAAATGAATTGAGATATTTTATAGATGTCATATATATTTTAAAAATACGTTTAAAAATAATGTAGCCTACTAGTTTTCCTAGGCTACTATGTTCCCCATCTGAGTCCCTTCTAGCACAGCCTGCTGTTACCATTTGATTCTTTAGAAATGCATTTGCCTTGTTGCCTCAATATAAAGGGGGAAAAAAACATGATCATTGGATTATTTCCAAATCATAATAAAGATAAATATTTGCAGCTTTTGAATTGGAAAATATTACTTCAATGTCTTAGATTCATAGAATTACTTTTTAAGAATTCTCAAAACATTTGAATAGAAAATAGTAAATTATGACTCCTTCATCTCTTTCTACCAAAAAATGCATTTTTTTTAACTAAGAAAATCTTTGTTACCAAGAATGGATAAAATATTTTTGTGATTCTAATTTGAATAATTTTGTCAGTTTTCCAAACTCTTTTGGGGCCCTCTGATAACATTGCAAACATACTGCTGATTTAGTACCAATCCTTAATAAAGTTATTTGTAGTTTTTACTTTACCCTACCTTTTTTAGTGACATACCACTTTTTAATAGTTGTACCCAATGGTTTTTCTGGTAAGCCTTTTATGGTGTCTTGTAACTTTTAATGGCTTAGTTATCTTTGTTTCAGGGATGAGAGATGACCTATTGTATTTTTCACACTCCTTCCCTTAGGTGGGATGCTCCCTTCCAGAGAAACATATTCAATAATTGACAGTTAAGTGCCTAGCCAGCCCAGGGCCATGTTCCAGTCTCTTGGCCATTGGATGGAAGTTCTGTGTACATTATATTAGATGAATTTGCCTTGATCATTTGAGGTGACCTGGTGGCTTTCCCACAGTCAAAGCAAGGTATATTAACTTTCCCCCTTCTAAATAGTCTTGTTTCCATTCATTACAGTTGGTGTTGGGTGAAGAAGAGGAAGGAGGGACTTATGAGCTATAGTTTTAGCCACTACCCCTGGACCCCCACCAAAAAAATTTAGAAAATAGGCCAGTGCTCTGTGGCAATGAAAGAGAAAGGGGAACACAGCAATAGCTACTCTCTACAGAAATCCTTCAGCTCTTCCCCAGTCAGTAACTCAGTGCAGCTGGCTGCCCATGCTTTGGAAGGCAGTTGTACCATTATCCACCCCAGAGTGAGAACAGCCCTGGGACTGGGTTTTGAGACTGACCCTGTTCTGTTCCACCCAGGTTTGAGAGCCTCCATTTCATCATTTGTATAATAAAACCAGTGAGTTTGGTCATTTCTAATTTTCTTTTCAATTGGAACATTTTATATTTTATGTGATAAGACTGTACAATCATAGCAGTTTAATATATTTAATAGCAGAATTGAGATATACTTCATATACTGTGTAATTCATCTAGTTAAGATATGTAATTAATAATGTGAGATTGTATGGATATATCACCTTATATTTATCCATTCATCCAGTGCTGGACATTTGGGTTGTTTCCACCTTTTGGTGGGTGTGAATAATGCTAATGTGAACATTTGTGTACAAGTATTTTGTTCTCATTTCTGTGGGTTCTGTACCTTGGAGTGGAATTCCTGAGTCATATGGCAACCTTGTCTTCACCCTTTTGAGGAGGTGCCAAATCATTTTCCAGAGCAGCTGCACCATTTTACATTCCCAACAACAGTGTGTACGTTTTCTGATCTCCCCACATCCTCTCCAAACTTGCTGTTGTCTGTCTTTAAAGATTTCATTTATTTCTTTTTAGAGAGGGGGAAGGAAGGGAGAAAGAGAGGGAGAGAAACGTCATGTGAAAGGAGAGGCATTGATCAGTTGCTTCTGTCCCACCCGGGGTCCAAACCCACATCCCAGGCCTATTCCCTGACCAGGAAGCAACTGGTGACCTTTTGGTTTATAGGACTATGTGCCAACCAACTGAGCCACACTGGTCAGGGTGCTATTGTTTGTTTTTTTTAATTTTAAGCATCCTAGCGGATGTGAAGTGGGTTTGCTTTGCATTTTCCTGATGGCTAATAACATTAAGCATTTTTCATGTACTTATTGACCATTTGTGTATCTTCTCTGTGTAGCAGAGAAATGTCTGTTAAATCCTTTACCCACTTTTCATTTAGGTTATAATAGTTTCCACAGACTTCACTGTACTAGTTAGTGGAGGCAGTAGACTCTGTTGAGTGAGCGTGTGTACTTTGTGGCCGTCACATTCAAAATGACTGAGCAAGTAGAGCTATGAATCTGCATTGAATTTTGTGTTAAGCTTGAATGTTCCTCTACAGAATGTTTTGGATATCTTTTCATTGTTGAGTTATAAGAGCTCTTTATATGTTCTCAACAGGAGTCCTTTATTGCATATAAGATTTGCAATTATTTTCTCCTATTCTGTGGGTTGTCTTTTTACTTTTTTGGTGTCTTATGAAGCATCGACACTTTAATTTTTGATAAAGTCTAATTTACTGATTTTTTCTTTTGTTGTTTGTTCTTTTGATTTGCTAGGAAACCATTGTCTAACCCAAGGTCATACAGATTTATCCCTGCATTTTCTTCTACGAGTCTTAGAGTTTGAGCTCTTCCATTTAAGTATTTGATTATTTTGGTTAACTTGTATGATGTGAAGTAGGGCTCCAACTTCATTGTTTTAAGTGTGGATATCCACTTGTTCCTAGCACCATTGTTGAAAAGACAGGTCTTTACCCACTGACTTAATCATGGTACCTTTGTGGAAAATCATTTGACCATGGATGTAAGAGTTTATTTCTGGATTTTTTATTTGGTTTCATTGACCTACATTGCTATCCTTGTGCAAATACCATACTGTATTGATTGCTGTAGCTTTGCATTAAGTTTGTAACTGAGAAATGTGAATCTTCTAATTTCATCCCTCTTTTTCCAAGATTATTTTTGCTATTCTTGGTTCCTCAGCAGCTTACTTAATTTTTTTTTATTGTGGTAAAAAACACATAACATAACTCGAGCAACTTAACCATTTTTAAGTATACGATGGTTAACAGTGTTTTGTGCAACAGATTTCTAGAACTTTCTCATCTTGCAAAATTGAAACTCTGTTGAACAACAACTCCCCTTTTTCCCTTTCCCCATAGCCCTTGGTGACCACCATTCTACTCTCTAAGAGTTTGACTACTTTAAGTACTTAATATAAGTGGAATCATGCATTATTTGTCCTTCTGTGTAAATGCCTTATTTCACTTAGCATAATGTCCTCGAGGTTCATCTGTACTGTAGCAGGTGATAGGATTTCCTTCTTTTTTAAGGTTGTATGCATATATCGTATTTTCTTTGCCCATTGTCAAGAAAAAGTCCAGCCACTGTTAATATTACAAGAACAGTTTGTACAACATCGATGTAACCTGGCAGCCAAGGAGAGTGGACTGGAGTTCACATGTGTGAACAGTGACGACTTTGCTGTACTAGTCAGTGGGGTCAGTAGATGCCACTGAGTGAAAATGTGTACTGTGTAGCTGTCACATTCAAAATGACTGAGTGAGTAGAGCAATAGATCTGCATCTATTTTGCATTAAGTGGAATGTTCCTCTGTGAAAACTATTTGAATGATTCAGAAGGCTGCAGCTACGGGCAACTGGTGATTGGCAGCTTCATCACCACAATGGGTGTCTGCTCATGCATCACATCTGGTGCAGAGTTTTTTTGCAAAACATAAAATCACCCAGGTGACTCAGCCCCTTACAATCCAGAGTTAGCACCCTGTGACTTCTGGCTTTTCCCAAAACTAAAATCACCTTTGAAAGGGAAGAGATTTCAGGCCTACAGTGACAGTCAGGGAAATATGATGGAGCAGCTAATAATGTCTGGGAGGATGGAGTGAGGTCCCCAGGCACCTACTTTGAAGGGGACTGAGGTGTCATTGTCCTAAGTACAGTGCTTCTTGTATCTTACATCTTCTTCAGTAAATGTCTCTTTGTCACAGTACATGGCTGGATACCTTCTGGACGGACCTCATATATCCAGAAATGGGATTGCCTGATCATATAGTAATTTTATTATTAAGTTTTTTGAGGAACCTCCATTCTATTTTCCATAGCTGCTGCCCATTTTACATTCTCACCCACAGTGCGCAGGGGTTCAAATTTCTATATGTCCTTGCCAGAACTTCTTTTCTTCCTTTTTTTTCAATAGTGGCCTTTTTAATGAGTCTGAGGTAGTATCTCATTGTAGTTTTGACTTGTATTTCCCTGGTGATTAGTGATGTTGAACATCATTTCTTTCATATGCTTGTTGGCCACTTGTATATATTTTGGGAGAAAATTCTATTCAAGGGTTTTGCTATTTTTTTAATTGGAGTTTTTGTGGTTATGTTTTATGTTTATATATTCTGGATGTCACCCCCTTGTCAGGATTATGGTTTGCAAATATTTTCTTCCATTTAGTAGATTCCTTTTCCACTCGGTTGATTACTTTCTTTGCTGTACCGAAGTTTTTATGTAGTCTATTTGTCTATTTTTTTGTTGTTGCTCTTATCAGTTTACTTTTAAACAAGTTTACCTGATCCTCGAAGAGTTAAGGCTACATTAAGAAAATGCATCCATTGTTTGGGCAAAAAACTCTTGGTGGTACAGCAGAGAAGACAAGAAAACACCAGACAAGAAATGTGTCATTTGGTATCCAAAAGATGATGGCTGCTAGTTCCCTGTGAAATACCCTGGTTTTACTTTGATGTTTCTTAATTATCATTGCATTTAAAAACATTCTAGGTGTTCCGAATAAGAAAGACAGTTCATGCCCTGGAGGGTGGAATTAAGTACCTAGAAATAATTGTTTTTGGTTTTATTAATATGTCAAAAGGAAAAAAATTATGATTGAGAAAATTTCTCTTCCTAGATATTTCATCGTAACTGGAAAAACACCAACAGTGCTTAAAACTAAAAATTATTGTAGGATCTCAAACCAAAATTAATTGAGTTTTAAATAAATACTATGTTCAAATCTAACATGATACATTTGGAAACATGAGCCTGTTTTACAGTTTACCTGGAAAATTTTGTAGTTAAAATACCTCATTGAATTTAGAGAAACTTGAAAGCAAATGAAAGGTAAATTAATTTGGAAGCAGCCGCATTGTACATTGTTGAATTAAAAAAAATTGTTCCCTTAAAGTTCTAATTTCTCTTTATTTATGGTAATAAAGACCTTTATTTTCATCCAAGTAATTGTTTTTCTGGTGTTTTGGTGGACCAATCTTCCTTAACTGCATTTTCTATTTTTGGCCTTTTGCCAGTTGTTTTGGAGAAAAATTTTATTTTTCATTCAGTATCAATTATCAATTAGGTGGCTAACTGATCAAATGGATATGCGCAGAGTATGTCTTTTTTTTCTCCCCACATCAATGTTTACATACTTAAGTAGTAATTAGCCAATTTATTTATTTTCATTTTTAAGCATTTTATTGAATTTATTGGGGTGACCTCTGTTTATAAAATTATACAGGTCCTAGGTATACAGTTTTTCAATACATTATCTATATTTTCTGTTGTGTGTTCACCACCCCAAGTCACATCTCCTTCCATCACCATTGATCTCTCCTCTACCTGTTTCTACCTCCGCCGAGCCCTCCTTCCCCTCTGACAATCACCATACTGTTGTCTGTGTCCATGAGTCTTTTTTCAAATCATCTTTTTTTCTTTGTTTAATACCTTCACCTATTTCATGACCATTTTGAGGATTTACTTTTTCCCTGGTGAAAATTCTGTAAAGGATTTAAAATCATTTATAAAAATTGGTATGTTAGAAAAACTTATATTTACCGGACACTTAATTTTTTTATTATATATACATTTTATTATACCAATGGCACATTTTGTTAATATTGAACTAGAAGTTAATGCTACTTTTCTGCTTTTTAAACATGTTTCGACATGTGCACATATGTATATGGAATGAAGAGTATCTTTCATGGTTTGAGGACTTAAAGAGGTAATTAATTAGAACAATACAGCCACACAAAGGAAGTCCACTCGGCTCTCTGGCCTGTGGTATCTAATCTCCCTGTAATGCACATTTCACTCTCTAGTGGATGAGGGAAGTTTATTCTATCAACATGTACATACCTCACAGGTGTGCTGCTGGAAGTGCAGTGTGTTCAGATTTTGCTCTCATTCTAAATGGTGATTGGAAACAAAACATTTGGTTTAGTACAAACCAAAACATTAATTTTGCTTCAGAGTACACTAACTTTAAATGATATTACGAAATAAATAAATGTTTTGAAACCTACAAATTCTGCCCTCTTAGTATCTCTGTGAATAAGAAGTATATTCACATAAAGGATTTGTGTTTGTTCATTGGTCTCTGCAGCTTCACCCTGTCCTTCAACAGCAGCCTGTCATTAATATGACATTTCTGTGTGGAGTACAGTGATGATTAGATCTATTGAAATGTGTGTGTGTTTGTTTAAAGTGTCCATGAGAAACTGATAGTTTCATCTTCCTTGTGGGGAAGGCAGAATAGTATGATTTACTTAAATTTTATTCTTGGGTGGAATGGAAAGGTTTAACATAGTTATGTTTTCATATTGCAGTAAGTAAACCTGGTACATTGTTTTGTTTTTGTAGTTTCAGGTTCATGTATAGATGGCAGGAATGTTTATTGAGTGTATCAGTAAAAGTTTTACTAATATCAAATTTTATTTCTGAAATAGAGATATGTCAGGGTAATAAATCTGTTAATAGCCAATAAGTAAATACTTGATTACTATATGTAGAATAACTTGCTGTAGATTTGCATGAAACAGTATTAGACAATAGTGTATTGATTTGTTAAGAATTAAAAAAGGTGCTTTAAAATTTTTTCAGGGTTTTGTGTTCAAGCTGTACATTTGACATAGTATGGGAGTTCCAGTTGTCTTCATTTTCCAGTCTATCACAATTCTAATTATTTTAGAATATAATAACAGACATTTGAATTTCTGTGATACACATGAAACTCTATTAGTTGCTATAGGTATTACAGATGAAGTAAAAGCTATAACCCTAACATTAAGGAGCACAAAATTCATTGGCAGGAAGATATTCATTATATTAAAAAGAATAACCATAGACCAGGGTCTGCCTGTGGTCTTCATTTGCTTAGAAATCTGATTTTGTCAGTACACCTTTGAAAGAGATCAGTTATTCATATACTCATTCAATGTGTTCACTGATGGGTGGAGAGTACCCATGCGCACGCATGCATGGTGTGTGGACATGTTTTTATCTGTATACCATATTAGGTGGAATACTCATATACTTGTATTGGCATGCTTAGTGCATTTTCTCTTCTGCAGGCAAATTTAAGTAGAGAATCAAATTATAATCCTAATGGTGCTCATTACTCTATGAGTTTGGGAGTCGAACAGAGAATATTAGGGATAGAGGTGGAGGGTGTAAGGGCCTCCTCACTCTATAGGGAAAACCTTTCCAGTGGCCTGTTACTTATAAAGCACACTTTATTATTATTATTTTTATTGTTGTTTAAGTACATCTGTCTCCATTTCCCCCCACCATTCCTTCTTGACCAACCCATCCCCACCTACCACCTGTGGTCCTACCCACCCTTTGGTTTTGGACTCCTGTTTTTGGACCCTGTCTGGAAGAGCACCAACAGAATTTAAACCACTTGTTTTTTTCTGCTCCTCATTCCCCTTTCTGATTGACAAATGCTTTTTTCTTTAGATGTGTTAATATTCTTAAGCAGATACTAGCCTACTGGCTTGGGAGCTACTTGTTAAGGTGACTTTGAATCTGTTTTCTTATGGATCTAATGCAGATGACAGTCTCATTTAATTCATTTTAAATTTATTGGGAGATACCTCATGGTACTACCTTACATGTATTTTGTATACAAGTAGGCAAGAATAGTGGGAGGCCATAGGATAAGACAACAGTTTTCTAGAGGAAAAAAGATTTTTTGGCTTGTTTGGTTAATAAAAGGCTTTGAGACGAGTTAAATACTTGGTAGAGAAAGTATCTATTGTTAAATGCCCCGTAGAGAAATATCTTGATCTTGGCCTTATACATTGGTGTAGTAAACTGGTCGGTGATTGAGTGCTGGCTGGCGAATCAGAGGGTTGCTGGTTCGATTCCCAGTCTAGGGTACTTGCCTGGGTTGTGGGATGGGTCCCCAGCAGGGGACACGCAAGAGGTACCCACACATTGATGTTTCTCTCCCTCTCTTCCTTTCCCCTCTGTCTAGAAATAAATAAATAAAAGTAAAAAATGAAAGCTTCCTTTTAAAAAGAAATAAACTGCAATCTAGAAGTCAGTAGAGGTATTGTGTCTGTGTGTATTTAATCTCTGAATCTGTTTTCTATGTGATAGGAAAGTTCCTCAATGTCTTTGGGCTTTTCTTTTCCATTATACAGTTAGGGTCAGGGTTAGATTTTAAATATTCTTAATAATGTTTCATACTGTGTGATGTCCAACATCTCTTTTTATATGGTATTATTCTACAAGTGCCAAAAAGGACCAACAAGTTAAGTCTATACCATTAACTTCATAATGGTTGATTCCAGCAACTTCCCAGTTTTATTTTATTTTTTTACTTTAGTCTTTTTGTTCCTTTTAAAACACTTTAATATCAATTAGATTCTGATTGGAGAGAAAAATTTGTTAAGGGACGAGAAGGTAGCAAGATGAGGCACTGATTATATACTGGATGCCCAAAGGACAGATATTGGTGGACAAGGGAGCCACCCGTTGTGATCCCCTTAGGTGTAGTCTGGCTTTTATACTTGCACACATATTTTCAGTGTGCAGTCTGTAAGTTTCGGAGTGATCATTGTACAGTTGTGTAATGTAAGAATTTTATTAGGTATGTAAACCCATAGGGTTTAATATATTTCAAAATTTAAGCTTCAAAGGTGTCAGAACAAAAAATAAAGTGGGGGTGGTGATGAAGAGAATGTACAGGGATTGATGGAGAAATTGTACAGGAAATGTTGAACACTGATAAAAATGTAGTTAGAAAGATACATTGAAAAATGAAATTAAAAGGAGGGGCGTGAAGCTTGTTTTTATGTGCTTCCAAACACCCACATTCACCATGTTTTTTCTGGGATCTTTGAGGGTCTCTTTATCTTGTGCCCCCTCATCTACTGGGCACAGTCCTGTTAGAGCTGCCTCCCAGTTACCACCCATTTACTACCCGGCTGCCATTACCCTGGTCCAAGCACCATCAGCCTTCCACCTGGAATACTCAGTATCTTCTCACTGACCTAGTGCTGCCATTTTCGCCTCTCTTCTGCCCATTATAGCCAGACTACTCTTCACAGAGAAATAGCTTCCCTGTCTCAAAACCTTCCAGTGACTTCTTATCACACTTGTAGTGAAATCTGAAATCCTGCTGTGACTCCAAGGGATATGTGAGATGAGATCTCTGCCCAGTGCTCCAACAACATTTCCAACCACTGCTCTCTCTGCTGCTGTTACACTGACCTTGCTGTTCCCTGAACATGCCACACTTGCACTTAGGCCCTCACACATGGTTTTCCTCTGCCTGGCCTGATCTTCTCCCAGACTTTTGCATGACTTCCCACCTCATTTTATTCAGTTGTCCTCTGAAATGTCACCCTAGTCAAAGAGGACTTCGTGAGGACTTCTTTCCCCTGCTGTGTCTGCACACTGTATGCATCTCTGACCTTTTACCCCTGCTTTTTTCTTTAGTGCCTTTATCGCCACTTGAACATTTATGTATTTATTTTTGTTTATATGTACTATTTGCCTGACACCCACCCCCAAGGATATCAAACTCCGTAAGAACAGGGACCTTTGCCTGTCTTGGTAATTTCTGAATTTCTACTACCTGTAGCAATGACTAGTATGGGAAACAGTCAACAGGCTATTTAGTGAATGAATGGATATACATTCTTTCATAAACAAATTCTTTATTAATTTTCATCAGTGCTGAATTATTCTTTGGAGGATTATTTATAGCACCTGCTGTTGCCATGTTCTGAACTGTTTTTGGAGCATTGGTTTCCAGGGTAGATGTAAACACCTCAAGGGGTGGGCAAATACCATCCTATAAGATGTGGGGAAAATATGTTAGAAGTTTCAAAAAAGATTTTATTTATCTATTTTTAGAGAGTGAGGAAGGGAGGGAGAAAGAGAAGGAGAGAAACATGCATCAGTTGCAACCCAGGCATGTGCTCTGATTGGGAATTGAACCCGTGACCTTTCACTTTACTGAACAACGCCCATCCAACTGAGCCACAATGAACAGGGCTATAAATTGTATTTATCTCATTCTTAAGTTTTTATGTTTTATAGTGTATAGGATATCTTAGTACCATATAAGGGATGCACTGTGCAGTCAAAAAGATTAGGACTGTGGATTGAGCATGATCTGGGCAAGGATGGTTAACCTTGTTTAAAGCAGAATGTATCTCCATAGTCAGGCTGCTTCACAGATAAGATGGTGGTGGTACCACTACTGACAGTGTATAAAAATTTTCCCCATTATTCAGAAGATTGCACAGATCTAATATTTGGTTATAAGTGAGATATATGAGCGGGGACCCAAAAAACCCTTGGAATTTATTTATGAAAACTTGTGTGTGATATTTATTTTTACATGTTTAAACTTTAGTCACAAAGGGAGAATTCAAAGTATTCTCCCTTTGATGCAGTTCACCTATCGAAACGTTTTTTCCACTGCTCAAAACAGGTTTTGAACCCATCAATTTTGATGCCTTTTAGTGCTTCTGACATTTTTTGTCCACTTTCACATCGGTAAAATATGTCCCTTTCAGGGCTTTTTTCATCTGGGGAAACAAAAAAATGTCTCTTGAGCGAGATGGGGTGGATAGGGAGGGTGGGGCACAGGGCTTCTCCGTGTTTGTGGTGAAAAACTGCTGACCGACCAGTCAATGTGGTGTGGTCAGGTGTGCTCGTAAATCACCCATCATGAAATAGGCAAATACGTTGAAAGAGGCTTAAAAAAAATTCACTGAATCTGAACTCAGCCTCTTATAACAACGGCAACTGATGGGTTCCTGGAACACTCACATAGCTGGGGAGCCCTGTACTGTAAGGGCCCACCCTCCGAAAGATAACTCCGTTTTTTGGGGGGGTGCTCAGCCTTGTATGAAATTCAGTATACACATGTGTATCAATATTTATTTCTTTATATTCAATTTCTTACGGAATTTTCAAGTCTTTTCAGTTAAAGTGACCTGTGATGGGGCCCTTTGTACTTATGTGTAAAAGTATGTGGATTATTTCAGTGATGATCCAAAACTGCTACCTAGTTGGTCTGTTTCTGGGTGATCTCTGCTTTTCATTAATCTTTGAATAAGTCTTTTTCCCTCATTTTGAATTTCTGTGTCTTCAGTTTTTTAAAACAACTTTATTGAGATATAAGTCCCATACCATACAATTCACCATTTTAAGTTTTACACTGTGTTTTGTAATTACAATTTATGCAATTTCAAAGACATAGAGAAATAAATAAATGATAAACTTAGAATTTGGAAGGAAATTTAGTTGGGTAATCATTGTGTAATACCTTCTCAAATTAAAGGAAGTTTTATGTCCTGGCTGGTGTGGCTCAGTGGATTGAGCATTAGCCTGCAAACCAAAGGGTTGCTGGTTCGATTCCCAGTTTAGGGCACATGCCTGGGTTGCTGGCCAGGTCCCCAGTAGGGGGCATGTGAGAGGCAACCACACATTAATGTTTCTCTTCCTTTCTTTCTCCCTCTCTTCCCCTCTGTCTAAAAATAAATAAATAAAATATATTAAAAAAAGAATACTTAGTTAAGGTTCTGAATACCTTACCACAAATGTTGAAAATATTCTAAATATTTATCATGTAATAGGAAGCAGCATAGGTAGTATAGGATAAGAAAGCATATGACTGAGAAAAATTAAAAAAATTTAAAAATAAAAAAATAAACTCAGTGAGAAGATACTGAGTATTCCAGGTGAAGGCTGATGGTGCTTGTTTATAAAATATTTGACAGGGTTCATAAATATGAATGAAACACTAAAGTAATTAATGTACTAGTAAATATCCTAAGGAAACTTAAAAACCACAAGTAAGCAGATATAATTAAGTGTTATCCTTTATAAAGTAGTCACCCTAGAAGATCATATACCGGTGGTGGCATAGCTTACAATGTTTTTAGGGTGCTTCATTTGACATTGGTTTCAGATAGCCCATGTGTAATTCTTATAAGTATGTTTGGTGCTAGCAATTTTCTGTGACGTTAGTTTTTATGTATATTTTGTTGATTATGCTATTACAGTTGTCCCAATTTTTTCCTTTTGCCCCCTCCACCCTGTATCCTCCTTACTTCCAGCAGTCTCTGGCTTAGTTCATGTCCATGGCTCACGCATGTAAGTTCTTGGCATCTTTATTTCCTATACTGTTCTTAACATCCCTCGGTGTATTTTGTACCTACCCATTATGCTTCTTAATTTCTGTACCTTTTCCCTCATTCTTCTCCTTCTACCTCCCCACTGATAACCTTCCATGTGATCTCAATTTCTATGATTCTGTTTCTGTTCTAATTGTTTGCTTAGTTTGTTTTTGTTTTAGATTTAGTTGTTGATAGTTGTGACTTTGTTGTCATTTTACTGTTCATAGTTTTGATCTTTTTCTTAAAGAAGTCCCTTTAACATTATATATAATAAGGGCTTGGTGATGATGAACTCCTTTAACTTTACCTTGTCTGGGAAGCACTTTATCTGCCCTTCCATTCTGAATGATAGCTTTGCTGGGTAGAGGAATCTTAGTTGCTTTTCATCACTTTGAATACTTCTTACCAGCCCCTTCTTGCCTGCAAAGTTTCTTTTGAGTGGACAGTCTTATGGGAACTGCTTTGCAGGTAACTCTTTGCTTTTCTCATGCTGTCTTTAAGATTCTCTCTTTATCTTTAATTGTTGGCATTTTAATTATGATGTTTCTTGATATGGCCCTCTTTGGGTCCAACTTGTTTGGGACTCTGTGCTTCCTGGACTTGTACGTCTATTTCTTTTGCCAAATTAGGGAAGCTTTATTTTATTATTTTTTCAAATCAGTTTTCAATTTTTTATTCTTCTTCTTCTCCTTCTGGCATCCCGATGATTCAGATGTTGGCATATTTGGAGATGCTGTGACGTAAGTTTTGATTTTTTGAATCATCAAGAAGTTAAGCCTGATGAACATGGTGGGTGATAAAACCAAATAATTCCACTTTTGGTAAGAAAAAAATTAGTACAATTAGTTTTTATCATGTAGCTTATAAGTTGGCTCTGGAAGTAGTTATAAATGAAGATTTCCAGAAATGTTTTGAACTAAGTTGTATCATTGGAATAAGTGCAGTGTTTGGAGGTAACAACTGAGATATATTAATTATTTTTCCCCCACCAGCAATGGACTTTTTAAAGTCCATGAAAACTCACTTGGCTATATAAGAATCAGTGTAAAGTTTTATGCATGTGTAGATTTATACATACGTGCATGCTTATAAACATCTTTGCACCCACCAAATTTTGTATTTTGTATTCTTTCTGTAGCAATATTTTTTTTATTTTAATTGTTGCTCAGGTACAGTTTTCTGTCCTTTACTCCCATCCCAGCCCACCCACCCAGCCCTCCCCTCTCCCTCCCATTTCCACCCCCCTACTTTTTGTCCATGTGTCTTTCATACTTGTTCCTGTAAACCCTTCCCCTTTCCCCTGAAATTCCCTCCCCTCTCCCCTCTAGACACTGTCAGCCTGTTCTCTATTTTAGTGTCTTTGGTTATATTTTGCTTGTTTGTTCCTTTTGTTGTTTAGGTTCCTGTTAAAGGTGAGTTCATGTGGTATTTGTATTTTACCACCTGGCTTATTTTGCTCAGCATAATGCTTTCCAGTTCTATCCATGCTGTTGCATAGGGTAGAAGCTCCTTCTTTCTTTCTGCTGGATAGAATTCCATTGTGTAAATGTACCATAGTTTTTTGATCCATTCATTTACTGATGGGCACCTAGGTTGCTTCCAGCACTTGGCTATTGTAAACTGTGCTACTATGAACATTGGGGTGCATAGGTTCTTTTGGACTGGTGTTTCAGTGTATTTTGTAGTCTGATGTAACTCTGTTTCATATATATGACAAATATCTGATAAATTGTACTTCAGGGTAAATCTTGTCGAATCTGATTAAAATTACTATAGGTCCTGGTCTGAGGAGGTGTCCAAAGGCAAAAAATATGAAGAAATACTTTAAGATGTGAGACTGTGCAGCTATACAAATAGTTTTATGTGAGGTCTTTCTGGAAAAAGTCCAGCCATTGTAATATAATGAGAATGTTTTTTGCTACATTGATGTAACTTTTGGCAGCCAAGGAGAGTAGACTGGAATGCACATGTGTGAACAATGATGACTTCACTGTACTAGTCAGTGGGGGCAGTAGATGCCATTGAGTGAGCATGTGTACTGTGTGGCTGTCGCATGCAAAAAGACTGAGTGAGTAGAGCAATGAATCTACATCCAATCTTGTGTGAAACTTGAACATTCCTCTGTAAAAATTATTCTGATGGCCACAGTAGTAGGCGACTTGGCATCTTTGTCAGAACAGCATGCTCTTACTAATGCATCATATCTCATGCAGTTTTTTTAGTGAGCCATGAAATCACCCAGGTGGCTCTGCCTCTTTTCATCCCAGATTTGGCACCCTGCGACTTCTGGGTTTTCCAAAACTAAAATCACCTTTAAAAGGGAAGATATTTTAGACTATTGATCAGGTTAAGGAAAATACAACAGGGGCAGCTAGTGATGATGGGGAGAACTATTTGAGGTCACAAGGTGCCTACTTTGAAGGGGACTGAGATGTCATCGTCCTATGTACAGTGTTTATTGTATCTTATATTTTCTTCAATAAATATCTCTATTTTTCATATTACATGTCTGGACAGACCTCATCATGATAGAGCTCTTTGGTTAGAAATTAGATAGGTCATCACATGGCCTATATTGTATACTTTTTAAAAAATATATTTTATTGATTATGCTATTACAGTTGTCCCATTTTCCCTCTTCACTCCTCTCCACCCTGCACACCCCCTCCCATTCCCCCACTTTAGTTCATGTCCATGGGTTATACATACAAGTTCTTTGGCTTCTTCATCTCCTATGCTATTCTTACTCTCCCCCTGTCTATTTTCTACCTACCATGTATGCTACTTTTTCTTTGTACCTTTTCTCCTCTCTCACCCTCCCACTCCCACTCCCCTGTTGATAACCTTCCATGTGATCTCCATTTCTGTGGTTTTGTTCCAGTTCTAGTTGTTTGCTTAGTTTCCTTTTGTTTTTGTTTTAGGTGTGGTTGTTAATAATTGTAAGTTTGCTGTCATTTTACTGTTCATATTTTTTATCTTCTTTTTCCTAGATAAATCCCTTTAACATTTCATATAGTAAGGGCTTGGTGATGATGAATTCCTTTAAGAGAGAAGCACTTATCTGAGAAGCACTTTATCTGAGAAGCACTTTATCTGCCCTTCCATTCTAAATGAAAGCTTTGCTGGATAGAGCAGTCTCGGATGTAGGTCCTTGCCTTTCGTGACTTGGAATACTTCTTTCCAGCTCCTTTCCTGTAAGGTCTCTTTTGAGAAATCAGCTGACAGTCTGATGGGGACTCCTTTGTAGGTGACTGTCTCCTTTTCTCTTGCTGCTTCTAGGATTCTCTCCTTCATTTTAATCTTGGCTAATATAATTATGATGTGCCTTGGAGTGTTCCTCCTTGGGTCCACCTTCTTTGGGACTCTCTGAGCTTCCTGGACTTCCTGGAAGTCTATTTCCTTTGCAAGTTGGGGAAGTTCTTCTCCTTTATTGTTTGTTCAAATAAGTTTCCCACTTGTTGCTCTTCCTATAATTCGGATGTTAGAACGTTTAAAGATGTCTTGGAGGTTCCTAAGACTCTCCTCATTTTTTTTTTGAATTCTTGTTTCTTCATTCTTTTCTGATTGGATGTTTTTTTCTTCCTTCTGGTCCACACTGTTGATTTGAGTCCCAGTTTCCTTCTCATCACTGTTGCTTCCCTGTACATTTTCCTTTCACTTAGCATGGCGTTCATTTTTTAAAATCTAATTTGTGACCATATTCAACCAATTCTGTGAGCATCTTGATTACCAGTGTTTTGAACTGTGAGTCTGATTGCTTGGCTATTTCTTCATTGCTTAGTTGTATTTTTTCTGGAGGTTTCATCTGTTCTTTTATTTGGGCCTTTTTTTTTTTCCTTTGACAAGCCTGTTAGTAGTGAGGGGCAGAGTCTTAGGTGTTCACCTGGGTGGGGCAACCCACATCTCTGTATAGTGATGCTGAATGTGTGGGAGGGGTCTGAGAGGGAACAATGGTGCTTCCTCTACTGTCTGCCAGATTTCAGTCACTTTATCTGCTTCCCACGAACAAATTGAGCTTTTCTGGTGCTGATTCCAGCATGGGTGGGTTTGTGTACGTTCTAGGACCCTGTGGTTCTCTCCAGTGGAACTCTCCTGTGAGACTGAGAGTTTCTTCCCCAGCTGCCTCAACCCCCACAGGTGTTTTCAATCAGATGTTTGAGGCTTATTTCCCTGCACTGGGACCCTTGGGTTGTACAATCCATCCTGCTCTTTAGTTGTTTCTCTCGCTTTATCTGTGCGGGAATGTGGGACCGCCCACTCCACCAGCCACCACCTTGCTGGTCAGCTGCAGCCTTGCATGCCCTGCTCCACAATCCACTGCCTCACTGGGTCTGCTAGCTGCCACCTTGCCCACCCTGGTCCTCCAGCCATGGCCTTGCTGCGAGTCCTCTCCACCGGTTGTCCGTCTCCTCCCCTCCTAATGGTCTGGATGAATGTTTCTTCTTTAACTCCTTGGTTGTTGGACTTCCCTACAGTTTGATTTTCTGTCAGGTCTGGTTGTTTTTTGTTTTTAAATTATTGTTGTCCTTTTGGTTGTATGAAGAGGTGCATTGTGTCTGCCTACACCTCCATCTTGGCCAGGAGTCTATATACTTTTTCTTATAATTCAGCAAATCTGTATGTTGGCATAAATAAATGCTACAGACATTAGAAATAAGAAAGCTAGTGAAGTACAAGTTTGTGTATGTAACTGCTTCTGTGGCAGTCTTATCCATACTTATATTTGACAAAAGACAAAGGAAAGTAGTTGCTAAAGTGGAATATGATTTTATTTTGGCTTTTTTGTTCTTTAAGATTTGTTTTGAATTCCTTTAAGTTGTGGTTTGAAGTAACACTTATAAATCAGTTTATTTATGATTACTTCCTGATTATCAGTTGAGAATAGCATTAATTTCTTGTTATCGAACTTCCTTCTAATTCACCTGTCAACCTTCTTTTTTAAAGATAATTTATTTATTTTTAGGGAGAGGGGAAGAAAGGGCTAAAACAGGGAGAGGAACATCAATATGAGACAAAAGCATCAATTGCTTGTTTCTCGTATGCACTCTGACCGGGACTGAACGTGCAACCCAGGCGTGTGCCCTGACCAAGAATTGAACGGGCAACCTTTTACTTTGCTGGAGAATGCCCAACCAACTGAGCCACAGTGGTCAGGGATCATCTTCCAACCTCTTGTCCACAGCATAAGATGTCAATATTAGCATGAAATCTGTAGATCTCAGCATAATTTTATTTTTAAAATTATCAAAAGCAATTTTGAAAATCAGTCAGTTTTATTAAGTCACAATCACACCCTATTTTAAAGTTTGCAAATATTTTTTTCAGGAATGCGAATTCAAGAAATAAAAAGGAATGGAATAAATTTAACTACAGAAGAGTTAATTTTAGATGTTTCTTGATTCCTCCCCACCTCCTGAGTTATCTGAAACTGTAGAACTTTCTGATTTGAAAGAAAGTTAAGACTAAGAAATATTAGGGTCAGCTTTTCTTGTGTTAGCTATAATCTGCTGGGTATTTTCTTTTAGCCAAATACAAAAGTATACTTATCTATAACGAGCATACTAGGCTTCTTATATAGTTCTGTGAAACTGGAGAGGGCTATTAGCAGGTCCTGTTATAAGCTGAAGGCTTTGCTGGACCAAAACCAAATTGCGTCATTAACAGTGCCTTAGGAGGGACCACATGTACTGTGTTCATGGACCATTTGGCTCATGAGATGGGATTTGTCGTAATTCATTGTCGTGTGCTCTAACTTGTGGGAGTATAAGGTCTAGCTACTTTACCTTGGATGGATTCTCAATGTTTTATCTTGTTCCAGGAGTATTATCATACTTGAGAATGCACTTAATTACAAGCTTTATGTTTTCTAGCACCTATTCACAATACCTCCTCTTCACTACACCCGTCTCCATCCCTGGAATCATGTGCAGACTGAGGGCAGTATATAACTTGGAAGATGGAAGCTGTCAAACTTGAAACCTACCTCCATTTTTTTGTGTCTTCTCTTCATTTTGAGATTTTGGAACTTCCTATTTAAAACCTGTTTGGGGGGTTAATTTTATCAGAAAAATTAATTTATATTTGATAAGACTAGTAAACACAATTTATTATTATTGGGTATTTCTCAGTATATCATAGTAAGAGATTGATTTTTGTTGTGTTTTTATAAACTACTGCATTATAGGTTTTGTTTTAATAAAATTTTTGACTGAATTCATGACTAAACTGAGACTCTTCCTGAGAAAAGGAATGCTTCAGAATATTTCTCATTGCTATCTTTTGAGATTAAACACAGTAGGATCTTAGAGAATTTTAGTTTTTTTTTTAATGTATATGTGTAATCTGTCTCTTCAGTTTCCTGAATTTGCTCCTCATTTGAGGTTATTACACTTTATTGTCATCAACTGTTTGTGTATCTCTTACATACATTGCTCTGTAGATTCTCAGGTATATAATTTTGATCTTTTTATTTCTCTGTCTTTATCAAGTGACAAAATCCTAAGTGGATCATAATTTAGAAAAAAATTATTTAATTGTTTCATGCTTTAATTTTGCTCAAAATTTATGGTTTTGGGGTATCTCAGCATTATATCTTGGGCAAACTTTTAATGGGCAATATTACATTATACTGTCTTGTATATTGTATTTTTAGAGTTTAGTGTTATCCCTTGTTGAGAAACTCATGACTAGAACTATCAGACTTTTCTAAATGTGTTTGGTCAATATACAGTCTTCTGTGGAAAGCGATTCTTTTTCACCAAATGAATTTTATACAGTCAACTTCCTTAATTTGTGATGTAGGCTCAGTGAAAGCCATAGGGTATTCCCACCTACCCCAGGAAATCTTTAAAAAGATGTTTAAACAAATCAAAATATGCTTATAACTTAAGAGAAGTAATTTGATGTGGCAAGTTTTAAATTAAAACAAAAAGATATACACACTGCATAACCTTTCTCTTTGAGTCCATGGTTTAAGTCTTCTGTCATATAATGCCAAAAACTTTGTTCTGAGCTACGTGTGTGTTGAAACATGTATGCCTGTCCTAGTGTCATAACTAATTATATCTCTCGTGTGCTTACTTCTAGTAATTGGAAAGTAGACCTACCGCAGTATACAATTTAACATTTAGTTTTATTTTTGAGGACCTGCTATAGAAATCAAATTTTCTACTGTGCAGCAACTTGACATTGTAAACCGATATTAATATTTTAACTATATCATTCACTTTGTGTTTTGCAGAAATGGTGTACTTTAAGGAAAGAAAAATTTCAGGGGTTCTTAAAAGCTCATCTGTCTTTACCAGTAATTATACAGGAATACTGATTCACTTTTAGTTTTGACTGAGTTATTTTAACTGTGAATTAGAAATTGATGGTCTAGTGTTGTTATAGCAAAATTTTATGGGATTTCTTTTTTAACTCAAAGTTAGGCAAAAGATTGTAGCTTGTGACAAACCTGCTGTTGCTTTGGTCACTTAATCTTCATGGATTAGGCTAAAATAATTTGGGGCTTATTCTATAAAAATGCACTGAGTAGAATATTCACAGACTTAGAAATCCTGTCTTGGACACGCTTGTGACTGGGGCAGCAAACCGTTTCTTATATGCACCAGCATGTACGAAAATATGTGGTCCTTGTCCATGCCTGCTGAAAGAGGACTTTACCATTCTTCAGTCTCTGAGCTGCAGCCTTGTCGCAATTAAAGTCTTAGGACTGGGAGCAGTTAATGCTGCTGATAGATTGTGGTATTTAGCAATGTGTTGTGTTCCATGGTGATCTAGTTCTGTAGACTTACAGGATTCTAGTCAGAACTTGGGCAAGAGTATACCAAAGAATTTGTTGCCGTTTAATATTTTTTACAGAAAGAGGTACAGTGAGCTTTCTTATTAGTAATCAGGTTTTTAGATTGAAGAAATAGTAAAGAGATTGTGCAATGCTGTTATTGATAATTGTTTAAAATTTAACACTGAAAATGCTGGGATTTTCTTTTCTTTTGTTAAGCCAAAGCATTTCTTGCTTTGAAGTTTCTTTCCTTTCATTCTTTTATTATAGTTGAAAATAAAACCCTTCAATATTGCATTTCAAACTTAGTTCTATCCTCTTATTATATACTAAATTCGTTTTTATAAATTCTGTACTGTTCTGTCATATGCTAACTTAAGTATACACAGGCATTGAACTTGAATGTTTTATGTTGTAAAATGTGGGATTTGGATTCTTGGTATAATTTTTCTGGTTTGAAAACTGAATCCCAGAAGTTTCTTTCTAATCAGTATATCAAGACCTCTTACATTAAAAAGTCAGATGACTTAAACTTAAGCACCTTAGGTTTAAGCCATCTAACTTTTAAAGACTATGACTGTAAAAAGCATGTGTTAAATGATGAGAGTGTCTTTCTATTTTTTAAATGTTCATTTCTCTTAGAGATTTTGGTGTCTCAAATTAATGCGGTTGTATTTGGTTTTAAAGAATAACTGATTATTAAATCTGAATTTGCAGTGGATAGACCACTTAAGAGAAAGGGTTATTTCCAAGTGTGGGGCATTCTGGCAGTGCGTGGGAGGCTGGCCTCTGGCCTGCCTGACAGGAACAGGCCTTCCCACTCATCAGTGACTCCAAAGTACTAAGAGGTGGGAGATGTTAAGGCTTGTTTGCTGTTCTGAACGTGGAGGTGCTGGCACTTCCACAGGGTGCTTAGAAATTTTGGGAGATGTTTTTGTTTGTCACAAATGACTGAAATGTGTTGTCTTATACGATGTGGTGGGCCAAGGATACCTCATTGTCCCAACTGAAGACTGCACCCACAATGATGACCTGTTCTGCCTGAAATATCAATGCCTCTACTGAAAGACACTGGATTGTTATTAATATAAGAAATGAAAAATATTGGTAAAAATGACTTGGCTCCTAGAATTCTCACCTTACATCCTATTTTGTTTTGAAAAAATTTGAAAGACTTTATTTATTTATTCTTAGAGAGAGGGGAAGGAAGGGAGAAAGAGAGGGAGAGAAATGTCAATGTGTGGTTGACTCTCATGTGACCTCCCACTGGGGACCTGGCCCACAACCCAGGCATGTGCCCTGACTGGGAATTGAACCGGTGACCCTTTGGTTCACAGTCTGCACTCAGTCCACTGAGGTACACCAGCCAGGGCTCTTACATCCTGTTTTAAAAGGACTGTTCCTGTTTCAGTATGTGCTTGATTTCAGCTTCACAAGTAGAACCCCAAATACCACTTCTTAATATTCTTGACTAAATATTATTTCAAAAAGTATATGGATATTTTATACACTTGGCATATTAAAAATATTTAGTCATGAGCCACAAGTCAAACTTGGAGATACCCACTTATGCAAATACCCATCAAATTGTGTCAGTGTTTGGCATATCAGCACATTATAAGTGAGTTGAAACTCATCTCTAAATTTTTATAATTAAAAAAAATAACTGTGTGAGAAATTTCTAAAGTGTTGAAAGATTTTTAAATCAAGAAAAAATAGAGTAAATGAAAATGAAATTTGATGTAAACAAGTGTTTTTGGATACTCATTGCTTTCTCATGTTAGTACCGGTTCTGAAATATCAACTGGGAAGAGAAAGTCTAACATAAGGCCCTGTTTTTGAGTAACACTCAATTGGGAATCACTGTTTGATGGATAGCATAGTACTCAAGCTTTCTCTTCTTGCACACAGATTTATAGTCATGTGATAGGCTTAAAGTAGCTCAGAAATGTTTAATAAAACCCATTAGTTGGTGGTACAGTTTCAATTCTAAAAAAGTAGCTTAATTGTGTGTATTAGCTTAAGAGTGGCCATAAGTAACATTTCAGTAGAATCACAGGACAAACAGAATAATAAACCGGCCTTCTTTGGTTTTATAACAAAGTATATTGCCTTCGGAGATGAAAAGATAAGGCCTTTGAATATGGATACCACTACTTATTATGGTGGAATCTTGTGCAAATTCCAGTACCTGTTTGTTTATGTATTGTAAAAAATGTGTAACGTAATATTTACCTTCATCCTCACCCAAGGACATGTTCTGTTTTTTTTTTTTTCTTAGAGAGAGGGAGGGGGAGGATGTAGAGAGAAACATCGATGTCAGAGAGAAGTATCAATCAGTTGCCTCCCATATGTGCCCTGACCAGGGATTGAAACTGCCACGTAGGTATGTGCCCTGATCTGGAATCAAACCCACAACTTTTTGGTGTATGGGATGATGCTCCAATCAATTGAGCCACCTAGCCAGGGCTTGATCATTTTTAGGTATATACAGTTCAGCAGCATTAACTATATTCTCATTATTGTGCCATTTAAAAAATGATTTTGAAATAATTTTTAGCTTACAGAAAAGTTGGGAAAATAGTTTAATGAGTTTCAATAAACCCTTCACCTAGGTTCCCCAATATTAACATTTGTCATGACTATGTAATTTTAAAAGTCAAGGGATAATTCACATACCACAGAATTCAGCATTTTAAAGTGTACAGCCAGCCTTTTTTGTATATTCACAAGGTTATGCAACCATCACTGCTATTTAATTCTAGAGCATTTTTGTCACCCAAAAAGATACCCTATACCTGATAGCAGTAACTCTCCATTCACACTTCCACGTAGATCTTGGCAGCCTTTACTTTTGGCCCACTGTGAAATATGATAGTATTAATGCTGAAGTATTTTGAGATAGGTAGCATATGTGAAAATGCCTAGCATGGTGTCTGTCTAATGCAAGCCAAATGCCCATTAGTTTCTTTTCTCTTATTATAGGAAAACAAAACATCATATGTAGATATATATGGACTTTTGGAAACCGGGATGCCAGTGAGAACTGTTTCTTCTCTCAGGGCGAAATCTTGTTAGTTTAGCAGACCAACATTTCCAAGACACTCAAAGACATAATGGAGGTAATTATATTAAAATATCTTATGTAAGGTAAAATAGCCTGTGAAACTCCAAAAATATGTTTGTAAAATTATGTTTTGCACAGAGGGTAGGGAAAAATCTTTTGTAAATGGGTGCCCATCATGTATGCCAATCTTTTTATTGATTGATCTTTGAAGTCGTCTCTTTTTGGATATATTTTATATATCCATTTTTTAAACATCTAAAATTTTCTGTGTTTCACTTCATAACAAGGCATGGTAAATACCACAGTGCGATAAAACCAGTCAAAGTATCTTAAGAGTTCCATTGTTACCTTAAATGACAGATACGAACACCTCATGACCTGGATTTAATTAGCCTTTGATGATATGATGGTTTGATTGTGAGCATACTGTGTAGCTAAGATATCTGCATTTTGAAGAATACTTAGTTATCGCCCTGGCTGGTGTAGCTCAGTGGATTGAGCACGGGCTTGCGAAGCAAAGGGTTGCTGGTTCGATTCCCAGTCAGGGCACATGCCTGGGTTGCAGGCCAGGTCCCCAGTGGGGGACACGTGAGAGGCAACCACACATTGATATTTCTCTTCCACTCTTTCTCCTTCCCATCCCTTCTCTCTAAAAATAAATAAATAAATAAAATATTAAAAAAGAATACTTAGTTATGGTTCTGAATACCTTACTACAAATGTTGAAAATGTTCTAAATATTTATCGTGTAATAGGAAGCAACATAGGTAGTGTAGGATAAGAAAGCATATGACTGAGAAAGGCCTAAGTTGGAATCCCAACTGTGCTGTGGGAAGTATGTGAAGGGACAAAATTTCTCGAAGCTTTGGTTTCCTCATTTGTAAACCTGGAGGATAACAGCCATCATTGCACAGGGTTGGACTGAGGGTTAAATTAGATGTAGTCTGGGTCAGTATCAGCACAGTGCCTGACATAAAATAAAAACTTAAAATGGTAGATGTTTTTCAGATGTCATTATGTGTTGCTTAAAGAAAGGACTCTGTAAGTCCTGTGATGCTGACTAATTTATGTGACCTTGTTATTTGATTGGAACATTACAGATTTGGTAATTTCTTCTTGAGATAGAGAACTGCAGTGTTCAGATGAAGAATCTGAGGACCAAACGTGTATTGATTACCCTGGCTGTTACCCCGGGTGACAGTAGTAGGACTGGTGGGGTCATTTCATCCCAGAAAGGCTGATTTTCAAAAATATCAAGGTAGAAGGCTTACAGTTTAAAGTTAGGCCTGCCTATTGTGAAGTGGCTAAAATGTTTTATGGTATGTTTTAAAAGTAAAAAAATATAATATAAGGAAATTGTCCAGTTTGAAAATATACTGATAGGCGGTAACCCTTCTCAGATGAGCAGTCTTAGTCTCACTTTACAATAGAACTACTGAAGACTGAAATGTTCTTTTGGTGTCAGTTTCATAAAACATGATTATATATGGTTTTTGTGGCTTGTGAGAAGCCTAAGATTATCAGTTTTTCCCAATCACTTGACCTGGTAATTCTTTTTAAGTTTTGGTTATCTTACTAAGTTCTTGAGTCTTAGTGACAAAACTATGTAAGTGTTTGTCACAAAGCTGCCTATTTGGAAAGGTATAGACACTGCAGTATTTTGCCCTCATGACATTAAAGGAAAAGCACTTTTTATAATAGGGTGAATACTTGTGAGCAGAAGCAAAGATCAAGCTATGGAGTGAACTTTTGAATGACAGCTAATGTTAGCATGGCTTAGGGGGAGATGCCAGGTCAACTGTGGGCATTCATTAGCTTCATGGATATGAAATGACAGTCTGTTTCGCCTTTAAGGCCAGGGATACCGAATTTTCTTTTAAAAGCAAAGGGATGGAACATATGTGGCAGCCAAATTGAGATGGTAAGAAATTAACTGGTCACGACACAAAGCATTCAAGGAATAGTAGGGGTTAGGGTGTGTGCGAGATAAACATTCCAGATAGGGACTGTGGTATGGACTCGAAGGCACAAGGTCTGTTTTTTTTCTAACCCAGACTCTTTCTCTGACTAGCTGTTTGATCTTTGTGACTTCTTTGTTACTTCTTCAGAACTCCTTATCTGAAGAGTAGATGAAATGAAGGATGGAAAACAGGTTTCAACTCTCATGCAGTACTGATAGATTGGTAGTGGCTGTTTGAACAGAAGGATTCTGAGACTGTGCCTTGGGTCATTGGGAAGGGGTTGAGCAGTTGCTTTTGATGGTCATAGGGTGGTCTTATATGTGAGTGTGTGCTTATAGGCAGACAAGTTTGCATGTAGGTACATGTACCACATTTGTTGACACATAATTAAGAATCCTTTTCAATACCAGTTATATATCAGAGATTCTTTTTCTTACCTATAGGGATGAGACGATTTTCTAATCAGCCTTTGAATTTCTGTCTGAAATTTAGCCAGTGTACTTCTATTTTGGGGAGGGAATCATAGGCCACAGAGCCAGCTGCCTAACAGGCATATAGTAATGGCATCTAGGAAGGAATGAAGTGGTTGTTGCCAGAGCTAAAGAGCATAGAGTATGCTTTAAATAGACTCAGGGGTTCCATTCTAACCTTTACCTTGAAACGTGTGACTCAAAGCTAATAGGTCCCTTCAGAAAAGCCCTCTAATGAACTACAGTTACTTAAATGTTTATCACTGCTTAATATTTGATATAAGGCATTTATTTCTATTCTAGGATAACTTACACAACTAACTAGTATTTTGAGGTGTATTTCAGTACCAAATAGAAGGAAGGCAGGTAAGAGAACTGGTGATGGTATGTAACTTTTGCTAGGTTAATAGCATAATATAACAGGACATTGAAAGATACAGCATCCTTAGCAATGAATGCCAGTTATGATTGGTTCAGCAATACTGAAAGCAAATAAAATTGCTTCCAGATGTATAAAATATAAAAACTGTTGGACATTATGCTTGACTTTAAGGAAAGAATCTTTATGTTTCTAACATCTTTCATTATCTAAGAAAATTACACAGAGTTATTAAAGACAATCTATTGTATTAGAAACTATAGTTTAGTGACTTTTTTGCATTAGGCCTTTATACAACAAGGGACTATGTAAGAACTAACTTTTGTAAGCTCACCTCCACTGACCAACAAAATTCATTTTCCTTCATGTGCATTTAAGACATTACATGTAGCAAACATATTTGTGGCACACGCTTTTTGAAAAATTTCTTTGTATCTCTCTCCACCAGCATTAAGATTGTCCCTGCCCAAGGGCAAGAGTCATGTTTTATTCATGTTTGAGTTACCAGAGCTAGTATAAGCCCGAAATACAATAATTCCATAAATTTGAATCAATACCTGAAAGTCAGCTTTACTTAGGAGCAACCATGAGCTACCAGGTGAAGATCATGTTCACTTTGAAGTTGGGGAATTTGTAAATATACTGGATTTTCCATTGGGCAATTCATGTAGGGTTAGCCTGTTCTGTTTGATCAGTTTTTATGGAGAAATACACAAAACCTGGAAAGTGAGTGGTAACAACTTGCCTTTCTTTTGTTTTTCCTGTAAAAGTCTTTCTAGACTTAAAATGTCAGAGATCTGTGCACAGAAAAAAAATTGCAAAGAAACATATTTGGTTAAAAATATGTGGTAAGTTGACACTTGTGTACAGTATAAATATAGGGTGATGTGTGCATTATTTAAGTAGACCTAAACATCTGGTAGTCAAAGCCATCAGACTTGCACAGCTGCAAAGGACAGTTGTGAATCTTGTTAGGTTTTGGCATCTGAGTGTTTGGTTGCCTTCCATGGTTGGTGTTTTTACACCACAGATCATAAAATACAAGAAGCAGTGCAAAAGTGAAAGAGTAGTCGCCCTGAGCTTTTTAAATCATGGGGCCTAGGTGTGATGGTAGGGGAAAACAGTGCCTGGGGAACTCGAATATCAGGCTGGTTGTGGCTCTGATGTTCTGATTCGTCGTCTTTGAAGTGGCATAAGAATACCTCCTTGTGTACAGCTTAGGTGGATTAATGTGATAATGTGTTCTTTAAAGACTGTACTTCTGAGGTTTTATTTGTCTCATTCTACAAATATTTATTAAAGATTTTATTTATTTTTAGAGAGGAAGTGAAGGAGAAGGAGAGAAACATCAATCTGTTGCCCCCTGCACACGCCCAGCAGGGGACCTTGACTATAACTCAGGCATGTGCCTGGACCAAGAATTAAACCATTGAACCGGCAACCTTTGGTCTATGGGGTGACGCCCAAACCACTCAGCCACACCAGTCAAGGCTCATTTTACAAATATTATTTGAGGACCTTTTTTTTATGTCAGATTTTGTCTTTGAGGCTGGAGATAATTTCCCAAGGACTTTGCAGTCTGGTGGGATTATGGTTCTCTAAGACTGCTTCATGGTGTTTCTGTTTTATGCTACTGAGAGCTTTGCTGTGGGTCAATTTTTAGCTCCAGGATCATGAAAACAAAGAAAAAAATTAAAAATGTTTTGTTACTTGCTTATCTTTATGCCTTATACAAAGTTGACTCTTAGAATTTACCTAGATGGTCCCGTGCATCATCTAGTAGGACAGTGGGAGGGATTTTATGATAAGATAAAATAATTTTTAGCCAAACAAAAATATTCTAAAATGTGTTGAGTTGGTGTGTAAGTTGACTTACTTTTAGACATGTACTTGTCATTATTAATGTAAGAGGCTTGCTATTGCTCAAAATGCTGTGGACAGCCCAAGGGCCTTTTCTGAATCCTCTGTAAGCAGGGAAGTTTAATTTGTATGGATGCTGGCTTCTCTACCAAAAACTGAAAAAAATCATTAGTTTTACTTTATGAGATTTGTTAGTTCTAGTCCTTGTAGTAATTTCACCTTTTAAAAGGTGATTAGCAAATTGTCTTCTTTTTTTGGTTCCTATGGCAAAGGTTAAAGAGAAATTAGGATTGACTCAATAGGGTTAAACTTAATAAACAATATGGGAGACATTAAATTATATTCTTTTTAAAAAGGTTTTATTTATTTTAGAGGGGAAGGGAGGGAGAAAGAGAGAGAGAGAAATATCAATGTGTGGTTGCCTCTCATGCGCCCCCTACTGGGGACCTGGCCTGCAAGCCAGGCATGTGCCTTGATTGGGAATTGAACCAGTGACCCTTTGGTTCCTAGGCTGGTGCTCGATCCACTGAGCCACACCAGCCAGGGCTAAATTATATTCTTGAATTAGTTTTCTAGGTATTTTGTTTCCTGGAAGGAGAGGTTTTAACAAAAGTTTTAAAACTCAAGGTAAACTAGAGATTGTCACATTCGTGTCCACATTATTCTTTGGGAATCTATTTCATCTGCATATACATTTTTATATTTTCAAGACTGTGTCACTGATGGTCTACTTTATTTATGATTCATTGGACTCTATGAATAGTAATCATTGACTGCAACTTAAAAAAGAAATGACCTCTATTCCTTTTCCAAATCAGAACAAACTGATTTTGAAAGCGGGGCCATTAGGATACCTTGACTGACCATAGACTAGGCCCACAAACGAAAGGAAATTATGGAAAGAAGGGAACCACGTCTTTGGTCCCTCCAAATCCTAGCCTGGGAACCATTAGCACGACCATCTTGCTGTGCGGCACATTCATAGCGTGAGAGGCAATTTCTAAAACTGCTAAAACCAATCCCTGTAGGGTTTTAGAGATTAAACTCACCACCCTGTGTTATAACCAGATGAAAATAATTATGTCCTGCAGCCTGCTGCTGAGTGGGGTGAAGTGGGTTTCTAGTGCCAGGATTCTTAACTAGGTGAGATGGGTGCTGTGTTTTACTGAAGGCTCCCTGCAGTTGAAAGCTTTATCCTATTAGAGCAAGTCTCAAAACTGGTAAGACTGGGAAAAACACAAAACAACTTTAGACACCAGTTCTTTTAAAACCTCTTCGAACTTAAATCTGTGTTTCTTGGCAAGACATAGAAATAATCATATTTAAAATATGATATCAGAACTTTGTCTTGCACATTACTAGATTTTTCCTAAGTAGATGTTAAGTGAAAAAATTTTTATAAGCACAAAGGCAATGCAGGCTCAAATTCCACCTCTATAAAATAAGGATAATAATGGCACCTAACTCAGGGGTTGTGGTGGTAAGGATTAAAAGAGTTCCTACATGTAAAGTGCTTGTAAAGGTGCTTGACACATGGAAAAATCAAACAGTTTTGTTTGATTAAAAATCAGGCAGTTGTTAATTGAAATATTAAACAATTTTGATTGCCAAATAGAATAATTAGACAGTGTTTGCTATTGTTACTGTAGGAAGTCACTGTGGCTAACATCTCATCCATGTGAATTGTTTCTCCATTTGTGCAGAAGGACAGTGCAGATTGTTGCACACACTCTACCTCAGTTCTCCTTTGGAACAGTTGCATGAGATGTGTTATTCTAATAAATGAAGCCATTATCACTCAGTGAGACTCACTGACCAGACTTTTCTTAAGTACTCATGGGTATACATGATTGACTTTGTCCCAATGAACACTGACTTCTGTGCAAGAATATTAACCAACCATGCACAGGTGGGGATATCAAAGATGTATTACCCATTGAAGAATGATTAACTTCTCACTTAAAAAAGAAATCAAAACTAACAAAATGGGAATGGCGAATGTATTCCATTTTGCCCTGTCTTTTTCTTGGGTCATTTATATAAAAATTATTTGTTGGGAGCCTACTATATATATTCACATATACATATATACATATATATGTATATATGGCAGACACTGTACTAGACTCTTAAGGATTCGGTGACAGGGAAAAAGTGTAACAATCCCTGACCCTTATGGAGTTTACACGTAGATGAGGAGACTAATATAATTTAAGCAGGCAAAACTGTAAAATGGTAAATGGGGTATTAATGTTGACTTCCAGAGTTCTCTAAGTTGTCTTCTGAGTTGTCTAAGCAAGGACTTGTTATCCTCTTCCTACAAAAGAGAAGATAGGCCTTGAGGGAAAAAAGAGGGCTTGCCTAAGGTTAAGCAGCTGGTTGGTAGCAGTCTGACTTTCATCTGATTCTAAGCCTTTGTATTTTTCATTCTTTTCCAACTGCTACTTTCTATAACCAACATTGGGAAAGAAGAAATAAAGTGACCACAGTTTATATAAGTATTGATCTAATTTTGAAGTGTTTCAAATAAAAGAAAAAATTCCCTAACAATCAGAGTTGGGGATCTATAAATTTATAACATTGAATCATTCATTAGTATAGTTTAACTGAAGAGTAGAAGTTAAATACTATAAATATTGAAATTATTTTTGCTTTAAGGGAGTTTGGAAATTGTCCAGTGATTAACAAACTTCTTTTGAGCCTTGGAACTCCCTCTCCCTTTTCCAAATGGAGGATTAGATCCTCAAAATATAAAGCATGGAACACTGAACATTTTGTGGGGTCAGGGAAGGTTTCCCAAAGGGCCGTATGAGCTGAGATTTGAAAGATGAAGAGAATTAGGTTGCTTGAAAGTAAGGTGGAGGGTGCTGGAGTGTTGCAAAAGGACCCATTGCCCTGAGATCAGGAGGAGCTTGGAGCACTGGAAATGTGAGCAGAAAGCTATTGTAGCTGGTCTGGGGAGACCAGAGTGAGGTACGGCTGATGAGTCAGTGCCAAACCATGGAGGAGGAGGGGCTTGTAGGCTATGTTAGAACCATAGTCGTTATTGTATGTGAAGTGGGAGGCTATTGAAAGTTTTATTCTGTGGTTGAGCTGAGATTTTTTTTCTTTTGAAGGGCTTGCTCTGCCACCTGTTAGTCCATTTGAGATGTTCTTCTTTCTGGAGCCAGGGACACTGTCTCACGTGTAGCAGTAATGATTCCTTGGGGCAAGCAGCCAAGTAGCCAGTACTTCCCAGCATGTCAGGGTCCCGTGATGGGCCTGCAAGGACAATAACATTGAAAACAGCAGAGGGGAAAAATGCTCTTTGTCCTCAGTGAACTAAGCATAAAGGAACAATAAAAAAAATGTAGTCAACCATTACTACTCTGGGGCTAATGACCCCATAGCGCTCAGATTTTCAGTCCAGCTTGGCATTTCATTGCTTGGGAGTACCTATTGCAGGAAATGGAAAAAGAATGGAGTTCAAACTCAAAGCAGATACTTTCTTTATTTGTTAACAATCCTGGTAAAATGCTTATAGGGACAGAAGGCTGGAATTGTCCAGAAGAATGTTAGATTTCTTTGTTAATATTGTGTTTTGTTTTGTTTTGTTTTGTTTTAAGGCAGAGCTTCTGAGAAGAATTCATTATCTGGGGAATTCAAATCTGTTGTCATTTGGGAGCAGGGAGTGAGGTTGGTTTTGGCATGATGGGGATGGATTTGTGGTAGGGGATCACTACCATGAGGGGTTTGTTCTAATTTTTCTCCACATATGAAGCTGTGACCAGGAGCCAATCACTGAACTTTTATAAGACCAGTTCTTTGTCTGTAATAAGAAAGAATGTGGATACAGGGAGTTCTCTCAAGTTTTATTCAACACTTCCCATTTGTTTCTCCTTCCTTCTAAATGCTGTATAAAAATGTTTATTTTTAAAATTAATGTGCATTGTTATGTTTTATCTTGAGGAATTCACAGACACTTTGACAGAATATTGTTTGTTTTAAAACTTGGTTGGGATTCATTGACTTACTTGTTTTATAGCGAGGGCATGAGAGTGGTGGATTGGTTTAGAATTTTTTCCAAAATCGATTACTTTATTATAATCAGGTAAAATGTTGTAGCTATTTGTTCTTGATAAGGAAATCTTAAGTTTTAGGCCTCTGAAATTGGGCAGAACATATTTGTTCTTCCTGCTTCATTTTATAGATAACCTGCTTTTCTTTGGAATTCTGTGGTGGCTCCTTTTCTCCTAATAGCATGATGACACCAAAGAACCTTCTGGATTTTCTTCTTTTATTCTGTTGGCATTTAAATATGTGTAATGGCTTCACATTTTTCCTTCAAAGCCTTCCTTGTAGTCTTAAGCACTCAGTAAGCAAGGAGTTCTTGTTCATATTCTTTAAATGCTTTTCTCAAGAAGCCATATTTCCTTCTTCAACAGAAATCTGAAAATCATTGATTTAAGCTTAGATCCTGGTTTCATTTATTCCTGTAACTTTCTTTTGTTTCCGTATGAGAAACAGTGCCATGTGAATGAAGGCTGTTACGTGACCTGTTCAAATAATCTTGCAGCCAGAAAACTGCATTGCAATGTTTTACTCATAGCCAGCTGGAATTTAATAGATTGACTTACTGGTTGCCCTTCTAGTTTTTCTCTTTTTTCTTCCTTTTTTTCCTCCCTTCCCCTCCCTCCTTCCCTTCCTTCTTTCTTCCTCTCCTTCCTTCCTTTTTCATTTCTGGCTCAAGTATTCAATTTATATGGCCTTCCTTAACTTGTTAGTAGTTATGTGTTGGTCTGTAATGCTGTATTGAATGCTAAAAGAATTGTTGGTGACTCTTAAAAGTTTCCTAGATGTTGCTTGATGGGTCTGCTTATCTAATAGTCTGTGCATGTTGTAAGCATCATTCTTTGCTTAGTGGAGTGGATTAGATAAAAGCATTAAGAAGAGTCTATATGGAACTTGTGCTACTTGTGTGGTGTTGTCTAAGAGAAGTTGGTGGCTTGAGAAATCTTCTGTGTGCACTTGATTGGGTTTTGAACACAGTGAAATGATAGAATATATGTATGAAGTTTAATTTCAGCCACAGGCTTAACTGTGTGGAGTTTAGCCACCAAATCTGTTCACATAAGTTATCATGTAACTTTTGTAACTTGACTTATTTCCTACATTAACTCCAGGTTTCATCCCATTCCAACTTTTTGATACTCTGAAGAACCAAAAATGTAAACTCTCATTGAAAAACTATTACTCTGAATTTGAGGAAAGATCCAATGCTTTACACGTCTTCTTTCTTACAAGTGTTAATTACAAGTTCAGTGTAAGAAATTTTAGATGGGAAAGAAACATCACTTGAATGGATACAAATACATTCCAGTTCTTTGAATACACATGAACTTTTTGCTTATTGGCTGAATACTAAGGTCAAAGCAAATGAAAATGATCATTGAAACTCATCCATCTTTTGGACATTTGGCATCTCATTGTACGCATGTGCACATTTGTGATTTTGGCTCATAAAACTTTTAAATATTTGGAAATCTGTCATCCCTTTTTGAAGTTTTTTTATTTTATTTTTTGGGGTCTAGATTAGACTGGAATAATAATAAAGTATGGTCTGCAAATAATTGCAAATATCAAGATTATTTCTTTTTTTATAGATTGCCAACAAATTTTATAAATTGCACCTTGGCAATGATTATTTTAGGTTGTCTAACTTGTCAAGAAGTACAGTTTCTGTTACAAGAAAATAACAATGTTTTTGCTTAGAGGAGTATGAAACATTTTCCACAACCGTGAATCTATTATTGGCTTCATTCAGCCAGCTGCCAGTGGAATCCAATTTCTAGAAGGCAGAAGCAATGCCATTCACTCTTGCTGTTCTTTCACCAGTGTCTTCAAATTTTGAGTCCTTCTGTCTCCAAGCATCCTTAGGGTCGGTCTTCCTCTGCAAGGTTAAACATGTGAATTACAGAGTAAAGAATGTGTTGAAGATGTGTTCCATTTCTTGCTCTTAAATAATAATTTCTCGCAGTTTTATTCTTTCCTTTTGTGATCTACTTCAGAGTCTTAGTCAGTAAATGAGTTTTATCGAAGGAGGAATATGTACTTAGATACATAGAAATTGAAAGGAGATTCATAAACTGACAATTGACTTGAATGAAAGTACTTACCAGGCAAATGTTGTTGTCCCTCAGCCCAGGTGATATAATTTATTGATTTTAATGAATGTTAACATAAGCAATTTAAAAGTTTTTAAGTACTGTAAGCAATTTTATATCTTAATGGTGTATTTTATCTAAATGAATACCCTCCAATACAGTTTTGTTCTTCATTTAGAGCGCGGTGGAAAACTACTAGAAATTTTATTGAAATATAATTGTATGGAACTTTTGAAAGAAAGATCTGGAATATGTTGCTTGAAAAGCTTTTGACATCAATTCTAAATTTCTGCACAAATCTTTGTAGCCTTTGCACAGATGCAAGCATTTATGGAAAGACTATAGTGAATAGTTTTTTTATGTATTCGCTAAATCTTAAGTCCATTCTACAAACTATTAAGAGTACGAGTAGGCATTAAAATGTGATAGATTCATGCACAAGTAGGTGGTTTGTGTACTGGAGTGGTATATGGTGTTTCCTATTTTCTTTGGGGTAGCATTTTTGATGCCCTGGGGAAATAAACTTCCCATTTATGTATCTTGGGTATTTTTAAACTTGGTTACTTATTTTTAAGTACTCTCTGCCACTATTTGTATGTGGCACCCAAGAAACAGTTTAAGATGCATCTTATGTGTTAAAAACTATGTAGTTTGATTCAGCATATATTCAACGAGTGCCTACTGTGTGCTAGATATTTGTAGAATTGTTATTTTGTTTGTGAACGTAAGCTCTGGGTGTAGACCTAAATCCTTCCCTCTTGCAAACACCTCTGAGAATAGGACCTAAGGTGAAAATGTATTTTGGCCTATATCATGTTTTCTAGTCCTTTCTATGTATTTCATTAGAAAAATATTTTAAAAATATTTTGGTTTAGGGAACCAACCCACCAATTTGTGACAGTCTAACGAACAACACCAGTATCAAAAAAGACAACATTTTCAGATCAGGAATGTAATCACCCAGTCACCTGATAAAAAGAGAGCTTCAGAGTATGCATATAGAGCAAAAAGGAAAACATTCACTTGGTAGAGGGAGGGTAAGGGGACTGGAGACAGCCCTCCCCTGAAGATAGAATGCTTTAAAAACATGTTACCATTAATATTTAAGACAGAACCCATTTTGAACCCGCTTCTCTCTTTTCCTCCTTCCTCTCAGCATTCATGTTTTAGTTTGCTCCCAAATGCTCACAAGTCCGTGCCAGACGGAAATTCGCAGAGGCCCCTGCAGTCCCACAGAGGCCACTGAGGGGAGGGACGCAGGCGGAACAGTCGCGCTCAGTGCTCTGGGGCACCCCAGGCCCCAGGTCCTGCGATGCCGAGTGCGGCTGCAGACTCGCTCCCTTCCCCTTTGCCCGCGGCACCCCACCACCCCTCTGCTCACAGATGCGGCCCCTCCCCGCTGTCCGAGCCTCTGGAGTCGCTTGGAGGCCATCTAGTCATACGCTGTCCATCAGATGTGTTTACTTTTTTCCTGACAGCCGACACATCTGGAGCACATATTCAGGTTATTCCAGTGCCACTAGACACATTCCACAAGATCATTTCAGCGGTTGTTATGGCGATCTTCCTCCCTCCAGTGATTTTCAAGTTGCATGACAGAAATAGCTGGAGCTAACCAGGGGGACAAAAGTCAACGGGATCAGGAAGGCCTTCTTTCACAGAATGAACTAATTAGTGACCCTGCTTTCTTCACAGGGCAATGAGCATATGGTTTAATAAAGTGAGTCTATGACACTTTTTTTTCCTCTGTAGGCAAAGCTGTCACTGGCTGAAAACTTTCCTGTTTTTACTGGTGGGACCATAGTCTGCTGTCTTTCAACAGAGTTTACTTCACAAGTAGAAAATATTTGCTCCTGAGAGTTAAACTTCAGAACTTTTTCTTGGCTTCATACTACCTAGCTATAGTAGGTCCTTCAACTTAAAGAGACAGTATTCATTTTACATTGTTTTGTTGGAAAGATTTATGCTTATTCGAAACTAAGCATTTTCAGTTAGGTTTTTGTATTATGAATTGGTGTCTGGGGTTCACATACATATAATTTGTTGTGGTTTTCCCATCAACTATAATCAGTATTTTTCACTGGATTAGTCACACTTATTTCTACCTGTGATTTTGTTGGGCACAATTATAGTATATTTTCGTAAAAAGTTTGACTAATTAAGCAAACTTTTTATCCCATTTTGAGTAATGCACAGAGGTCTGGTTGTAATTCAGTGTTTTTTTCCTGAGGCTTAACTTTTTTACATTTTGTGTAGATTTTCTGACAATTTTATAGTGTGAACATATCTTTATAAACATGGAAATTTAGACTTGAGGTCATTTTGTATTATGAAGTGGAAATACTACTTGTAGTTTGGAATAGATGTATAAGGGAATGTTGTAAAGCATTACCATCTTTGATTACTGTATGAAGAGTGCATCGTTCCTTAATAAATTTTTTGACAAGTGAACATACAGGTAGCATAGATTCGTACTAAATATGTGTTGTCATTAACTATAACTGAAGTTTATTAATCACAGGGCCCACTTTCTTTCCCTGTTTTAATATTCCTATACTCTCAGTCTTGAAAAGTTTAGCCACCTTTACATATTTCACACTTTCCTCACATGTACCACAGAATATTCTTTTATACATTTGTACATGTAGTAATCTCTCCCTTTTTTTGTGCTGTCACTAAAACTCACAAATTTCCCCTTACTTGCACACACCCACATTTCAGTTTAGACCCAAGGCACTGGAGTCACCGTGAACAACAGAGTTCGTATGATTCCTGTCTGAATTACTCATATGTTGACTGAGTTGTCTGGGTTCTGGGAATGTGACAATGGTGACAAGTAGGAAAACCAGAGCTGGATTCTTTTAAGCACATTGTCCTAATTCTTTTCCCATTGGTACAGTCCCTCTTTCCCCCACCCCAAGCCAAATTCTTTTCCATGGGTCCTGCTGAGACTGGTCACCAGGCTGCTTTGGAGTACCTGCTCTCAGCAATGCCAGGAGGACACAGAGAGGTCACATAACCATATGTGATTTTAATTCACAGAGACCTGCTTGTTGCTTCTCCTGTGTTCTTGGTAGTTATACATTATTAACTGTGGTGCCTTTAGAGTCTCAGTTACTTGGGTGAGTATGTATCATACAGGGACTGGGCTGAGGGTAGTTATGAAATTATGCTTCCCTTTCCACTTGTAACTTTGCAGTAAATAAATCTAATGTAATTTAAGTGTTATAGTCAGTGTTGTGGTGGCTGTCCCCAAATCTAATTGGTAATAGCACTTATCTTGGCACTTACTGCTTGTTATCTGGGAACTAGAATAAATCTAAAATATCACACAATTAGCCTTTAGTTTTTCTGCATCACAGTGGATAGCTTATCCCTTTATCAAAATCTGTCATCTGTACTATATGGCATTTTCATAGCGTTTGAGGCTATTTTTTCCCTAATTTAGATATCTGTTCATTGATCCTCCCACTTCTCTTTAGGTGTAGTTTCCATAGTTTGTTGTCCTGATTTTTGGAGATTGTGTCCAGGACAGAGCTATTTCCCACTGGGATGATTTGGTTTCCCTTTCTAAGGGGATGATCAAAGTCCATGGTAAAAACATATCCATCATACGAGACAACTTGTTCACTACCTATATTACTTTCGGGAGCCTTCCAAAAGAAAAAAGTGAAAGGGTCCAAGCAAAATATATGACAAAAGATCCTCATATTGCAGATCTTCAACAACCTTTGCTTTATTATGCCCAAGAACATGGCACCCAGCTAATTCCGTCAAGCAGCCAAGGTACCAGAACAGTTTGTCTGCATGTGATACCTAAATAGTGAACTCAGTATGGCATGGATACTCTCAATTTATAGGGTTTTCTCAGTTGTGAAATGTTTGTGTTAAGGATGACTTTTTTGTTGTTTTTGTTATAGTCTGACAGCTGACGATGCTTTTAAACCCTTCTAGTCACTTAGAGCAGAGCTGTATGGCACAGGCGTGGTGGTTCTAAAAGGCAGGTCCTATTCATCACAGATACAGCAAGTCTGGTTTATGGGGGAGGATTGAGGGGTGGGGGAGTGAGGCCGGGAGAAAGGGGGAGCTGCTGCTCTGTCCAGTTTACATTTGTCACCAGTGACTAGCTTTTAAAAAATGTATTAGCTGTGCATGGTGGTAAGTAAGATCCAGCTGCAGGGGATTACGGCTTTGAGTGGGTCGGGGAGCTTGGAATGCATTCAGTTCCATCAGGGGATTTGTGTCCCTCGTCATCAGCCTTAACATTGCTAAAGCAGTAAAGATTAAGAACAGACTAGTGTCACCTGCCCTGAACTTTGAAAAACCCTGGGCCCGTTAAACAAAGGGTGTTGGGATGGTAGAAAGTGTCCCTTTTCTCTGTTCCAAAGTATTTTTCAAATGATACGTAGGCTCAGGTGAAAGGTTGTCTGTGATTGCATTATTTCTACAATTTATTGTACATGTCAGAATTATAATTTATTATGAAAAACACATTCCACAATAACTTTACATTAATGAACATTTTGTGGGATGTTTCCAAATCAAGATGAACAGTCAGTAGTTAAGAGGGGATGTTTCTGAGAGAGTTAGCCTCACTTTATAGGAGAAAAAGCTTTAGCTTGGTGTGGTTTTGGTGACCCTCCCCCTTTCCCCCAGCAAGCAAGTTAAGAGAACACCACAAAGGTTTACTTTTTTCGGGATTTTGAAATTCGGCGTACATGCCAGCAAGCAGTTTAGAGGCAGGAAGTCTTTTCTAGTAGTGCAGTCATGAACTGGTAAACTAGAAGCATCTGTAAAAATTTAGAGGGAATATCAGCTTTCTCAAAGCTCCAGCCCAAGTGTAATGAGGTGCAAATGATAGCACTGCATAACCCTTCCCCACCCCAATTGTGGAATGAGATATTGAGTCAAAAATAAAGAGGAAGACAAGGATTTGAGAACTCTACTTCACTGAAACAAATTTCATTTTTCAGATGAAAGAGCTTTGGGGTGACTAAGGATAGCCTCAACTTTTAGGGTTAATGAGTAGTAAACAAATGATTTCCCTCTCAGTATCTCTAGATACCATTCTGAAAAGTGGTGGCTTTGGGGGTGTGGGTGAATAAAATTTCATACATGCTCATTTGGCTGAGTAAATTAACAAGAGTTTTTAATTTAAAGTAAACTTCAGCTGATTCGTATCTTTGGCAGACACCTCTGTCTTTACAGAAAGCAAAAAAAGGAGGGGGTAAGGGAAAAAGATGTGATTTGTTTGAAGGAACACATCTGGGGTGTGATCTGCTATATCTTAACACCAGATGGCAGGTTTAGGCTGACAACTAAACCCATTTTAGTGTGGTCAAATGGTATCTTAACTTGTCGTTTTTTTCCCTGTCCACACACAGGAAGTAGAACAATTCCTTGTACTCAGGGCTAGCAGGCCTCCTTGTATCTGTGCCTTCGGGCTCTTTTACTGCTTTGCTGCTGTTTTTAGACAAGGCTAGCTTCCCTTGGCAATGCCTGAAACAGGTTCCCTCTGTGGCTCATACCTTTTCAAAGGTATGTTTTGTCGAGGCAGAGGTGTGGCGCCTTAAGGTGACGGGTGCTTGTCATGACAGGTATGGCATTAGCTGGGCCAAGCAGTGACTAGAAGTGACAGCATTGGGTTGCAGCGCCTGGGGGCCTCTCAGTCATCACTGCTGCTGGAGCACTGAGACTGAGAAAGCACCTTCAAGCACCTTTGCTTACTGTGGAAGTAATAGTTAAGGAGAAGGGGACCAGGAGGTGATTGACAACAGGCAAGTCATTTTTCTCCCCTTTATCTTCTTGCACAGGGATACCTCCATTTCATTGTGTTTTGCTTTTTATGTGCCTTACAGATACTGCGTTTTTTACAAATTAAGGTTTGTGACAGTTCTATGTTGAGCAGGTTTGTTGAGGCCATTTTTCCAGCAGGCTCAGATGATGGTTAGCATTTTTTAGCAGTATCTTTAAATTAAGGTTTGCACATTTTTTTTTAGACATAATGCTGTTGCACACTTACTAGGCTACAAATAGTATAAACATAACTTTTGTATGCACTGGGGAACCAAAAAAATGTGTGGCTCGCTTTACTGCGCTAGTCACTTTATTGTGGTGGTCTGGAACCAAATTCACATTATCTCCAAGGTATGTCTGTAGTAGCTTTTACTTGAAAGAGTGTCGTACATGTCACCTTAAGAAAGAAAGAACACAAGCAAGCTATGTTCAGAGTTGCAGAAGGGTCTTTGAATTTGTATTAAGTTTTGAGTCTTAAATTCTGCCATTAGACTTACAGTCATTTTGTGCCTTGTCATGTCATAAAATGACCAAACAAACATTTAAAAAGCCCTCTCAATTATACACTTCAGGGAAAGGGAACAAGAAATATTTTCCCTCAGCTATTGTTTGATACATGATCTCCTCAAGGATAGCAGTCAGAAGCTATGTATATGCTGGTTCCCAAAGGACTTTGTCAGAAGTTTCTTATATCCATTGAGTATCTTTGTAGATTTTCCATGAGTTATTCTTAGATGCTCACTACTGATTAATGGACATGTATATAACCTTTTACAAAGAGCTACAGAATGCATTCATTAATCCTTTGTACAAACTATGATTAGAGTCATCTGTAGACATCTTATTATAAGGTCGCACTTCTGATATGATTTGATAGACATTGTTAGGAATTTGGGTGAAATTTCCAAAGCACCTCCATAGACAGGGAAAATTACCTCCGGGGAAGTCACTGTTTTGGGCAGAGTTTGAAGCTGCTTCTTGAGTTTTCTCCCTTCATAGTTCATTTATCTGGTTAGTCAAAAAATACTCAGGTTATAATCTACCTGTTTACAAAACAGACGGTTCTGTGCACTAAATGTTGTTGTACTTATTGAAATCAGGGCAGGCAAAATTTTTTTCCTGAGTGGATTTAAAATTTGTTTTCCTTAAGATGAAAATCTCACTTGTAATTCTTATATGCCATTTTAGAACTATTTGACATACTATGATATTTGATATACAGAGTTTTCTACTTGGTATTATTGAAAAAGAGTTTGTTGGTTAGGGAGCTCACTGGCCAGATTTTAATATGAGTACTAAAACTTTGCTTCTTAGCAAACCGTCTAATATAGTTCTTGTAAGTAAAACAACAAAGCAAAAACAATTAGATGATTCTCTTCAGAAAGTTAGCTTAATTTCCTACTATGAGAAAGATCTATTTGGTAAATTGGAGGACAGGCCTAACATGGTTTGTTATCCTGTGGAGGACTTGCATCTATGAGACAAAGTCATGTCTTAAGTTCTTGAAACTACTTGACCAGTTACAGTAATTTGCAAAGGAGCATATCCTGATTGACATTAAATTCATGGCTTTTTTAAAAGTTTCAGAGCTTCTGTAATTTTTCTTGGCTATATATATATACACACACATGCACATGCACACACACAACACACATTTAGTGGGTAGTAATGATTAGAATGTTTGATTAGTTTTAAAGGGTCCTCAAATTTGAGTATATTAATTTCCAAACTAGGTTAGTCAATTTCAGTTAGAATATGTCCAGTTATCCAACACTATTAATCCTTTCTTAGTTACCTGTCACACATAGGGTTTTTAATAAAAAAAAATTTGATGTGAATTTGCTGTATCACATCTGACACATTTGGGTAAATGACGACAACTTTTGTATTTTAAAAATGTTCCTTGATTCGAGAAATCAGCCTTTAAATTAGCTCCAGGCAGTCTCCCAGTAAGTTCTTAATGGATTGTCGTCTCTCTTTATGTCTCTCTTTCTAAATTTCTTCCTTAAAAGCTAGGCAGTAGGAAACTATCTAGTTTGCTGGGCTTGTTGTAATAACCCTACTTTCAGTACCATTGGGACTTTAACAGCATGAGTTTCTTCATCTAGGCTCAGTGGGTTTATATAACTGATCTGTAAGCATGGGCAAGTTTCTTACGTTTTTCATCTTAGTTTTCTGCTTTTAAAAAAATATTTAGACCTATTTTATGTTTTTTGAGGATAAAATTATATAATATTAGAATTTAAAACCTAGTCTGGACTGCAATATGTAAAAGAGGGGAGTAGAGAACTTGATAATTAGTGTTATCATTGAAATAAAAAGTTGGTGTGAAGCTTTTAAATGGACTATGAATATTTGGGGGATGGTCAGAAACTGAGTACATTGCTTTGCAGATTATGTTCTTTTTTTAAATTACATGTGTTGAGGTAACACTGGTTAATAACATTGTCTAAATTTCAGGTGTACAACCTTATAATTTGGTATCTGTATATTCTGTTGCATCCGCATGCTCTCCACCTGAAGCCTAGTTACCATCCCTTACCATGTATTTAACCCCCTTCACCCAGTTTGTTCTTCCGTGATCCTCCTCCCGCTCTGGTAACCACTTTCCTCATTTAATTTCTGTCTCTGAAGTGTAACTTCCCTGAGCGTTTTTCTCAGTTTATTTAGCTACCACAAATACTCTTCTGAGAAATGGAAAGAAGGTAGGAGAAAACTATAATGATTTAAGCTGAAAATACATGTCTGAGAACTTAGTACATTTTAGTACTTTTTTTTTCTTCTTTGAGTTTACTTGAAGGGAAAAACCCAACACTTCAGTTCATACCACTGCATTTGTTTGTTTATACATACACACACATGACTAAGGAATCTCTTAATATAGTCTAAATATCTCAGGGGCCTCCTCTTTGGAGTAAAGATTCATAAATCAGAGCTAGGAAATTCTGCTGTTTTTAGGTCTGTTATAAATATTCATATTTGGAAGAGTTGTGTTTGTTTCTTATATGGTGAAATACCCACCTCATCAGTATACAGTAACTGAAAAGTTGTCACACCTTTTGTTAAAAGTGGGGCATGATTTGTATGTACAAGTATATTTTTCATTCCCTCTTCCATTTTCATCCTCAAAGATGGAAATGGCTAATAAGTGGAGGAGAAATATAGTTAGTTAATAGTGTTAGTGATGTACATTGATTAATTTTCAATTATGAAAGGATATGCTTATCAAATATATAACCATGTAAAAACACTGTACAGGTGATTTTAGTCACTGATTTTCTTTTGTAGATCTCTTTTGTAGAGATCTCTTTTGTTTCTTTTGTAGAGTTTCAAAGCATGCTTTATTTAATGTGGCACTAACCACTTTATATTTCGCATTGTTATTTACATTATGTCAAATTACAATTTCCATTTTAGAGATATGGAAGTGGAGAAAAAGGAGGTTAAAAGACTGGCCTCAGGTTGTTTATTCTGTAACTTGCTGCAGAGTTGTAATGAGCCCCTTGCCTTGGGATGTGGAGGCACTTAGTTATTTACTGTTTCCCGAAGTCCTTGTGACTCGTGTTCAGCCTGATCCACCATAACCCCTTGCTGTTTATAGTCTCTGCTCTTGTGGAGGTAGTGGAAGGTACTGCCAGGGACTGCTTTATGTTCATATACATCTACACAAAAGAGAGGTATTTCTTGTGCAGGAAGCCCATAGCTTTTGAATTATTGCCTTGCATCAGAAATTAAAAGATTTTTTTCTCTTCGTTAGATAAAGTGTAAGCATCATTAAGTTATTAAGGCAAACAAATACCTGCAGCCACTACTCTCCCTCCGCCAACCCCAAGAACAACAGGATGCAGAGTGTCAAAAGTAAACCTGACGTGGCCTGCAGACCCTGTTGCTGTTTATGACTAATCGTATCATCCTGTTTCCTACCTGAATGCCTTTCTTTGCCTCTTGCTCTAGTCTGTGGGTTGCCCACTGCTGTTTGGTTTTAGATTCATCAGCCGAGTTCCACCCCACTGCAGGCCTTTAGTTTTTTTTCCCCTTTTCCTTTATATACTTGGTCCATTTTAATTTAATGTGAATAGTTGCTTTGTCAACTCCAAAAAAATTTTGTTGTGTGTATAATCTGTATTAGTGAGAAATTTCTCTTCTAGTACCAAGTTATCAGTGACCTCACTGAGCCTAATATGCAGACAGTCATTAATATGGAACAAAATATGACATGCTCCGAAAGTTAAGCGTATACCTTTACGGTACCTGGGAAATGCTGTTTCTTGGGATGCATATAAAAAAGCAGGGATATGAAACCAAATGCTATCATTTGAATCTTGGTTCTTCCACTTTTTAGTGAAATGAGCTTGGGCAAAGCTTTCAACTTCACCGGACCTTATTATTGCCATTTTAGGCATTAAAAATACATATTTCAAGAAATGGTGGAAATTAAATGAGGTGAAATTTGCAAAGTGCCTGGTATACAATGTAAATATAACTTTAAAAGTTTATAATACTTGAATTTCTCTGGGTATTGGCTTGGACAGCCTATTTCATCGGTGTCCACAAATAATGTTATGCTGCTTGTTGGATGCCAATCTAAAAGTGTACAGCACAGGAAACAGAGTCAGTAATATCGTAATAACTATGTAAGTGGCAGATGGTTACTGGACTTACTGTGCTGGCCACTTTATAAGGTATGTAACTGTTGAATCACTGTGTTATACACCTGAAGCTGAAATAATATTGTATGTCAACTCTAATTAAAATTAGATTTAAAATAAATAAGTAAAATAATAAGTAAATGTGGTTCTACTAGTTGACATCTCTCGACTAGTTTTAGTGTAGGACATTATTTGCACTGCTATAACGGTTTATTTAAAAAACCATCATATATTTCCAACTAGTAATTTTGTTTTTTAAAAAGAGATATAGTTGCACCATATATCACACTATTGTGATAACTGTTAAACTTAACAAATACCATCTCTACTAAAATTATTTGCTTTTTTTGAGGATTTGTTGTGTAGGTAGCTTGTAGCGTTTTTTTGTTTTGTTTGTTTTTTAAATATAGGAAGAGGGTTACATTAACCTCATTCCTTAATTCATGGACATTTCTCTCATTGATCCATACAGTGAACCTCTTTTTGTTCATTTACTTTTTGTTAGAATATTTGAAATTGCTTTTCTACTGGAGACAATTGGTTAAAGGGCTTCCTTTTTCTTTTACCGAGGCTCTGAGGTCAGTGAAGCAGGAGCATATTGTTGTAAGTGGATATTAGAAAGTAAGAAATTTTCAATATCCCCTAGCCCAGGTACTTTTTAACCTTAAAAAATGGCCCATCCCTTTTAATGAATTTAAAATTTGAAACTCACCTTTCTTAAAAATTGCAGATCCAGTCAGAACATCTCTATGACTGAGAAAAATGAGGCTCCTAGGTAAATTCAGGATAGTAATCACCATAATAGTGGCCATCACTTTTTGACTATTTATGGCTTCTTCATCATTTCTAGAGGAAATGGGACTCCTGTTTTGGTTGTTCTCTTTAAACTTCCATATTGGCTTTCCCGTGCCCTCCCTCCTGTCTGGGTTTAAATTTCTTTCATTTTATTTTTGCATGTTTACCATCTCTGGTGGTGATTTCACACTGTATTAATTTTGTCCTTCTTCAGGACCCATCTCCCTTAATCTTGCCTTTTCTGTGATATTTAGGTTTGTATAAGATGAATAGAACAAATAATAAATATGAAGCACGCCTGCATCAAAACAGTGAGGCAAACAAACTGTCATGATCCTAAAAATCGATATTCTTTTCCGAGGAAATTTCGCTTTAAATCTTTGATCCTGTAAAGTAAAAGTATACTGAATTCCATAAACGTAGAAATTAAAGCACATATATTCTAAGTGCCTCAAACAGTGCTGGGCACACAGTGAATACTCAATAAATTCTTGTTGAGTGAATATAAGCCTCCACAGGAGCTAAAACTGTAAATCCTGGTTCTACTCCTGTTGGTGGGCCAGTTCTCTCTGATTTGTTAAGGCACCATGAACTGTGCTCTGGAAGGGAGAGGAATGAATGAATATTTGTGAAACACTTTCTGTGTGCCAGGTGTTTGCATCAACACAGCTAAATTTATCTCCACAACTGCTTTCTGGGCATGTGCTTCTTCACCTTTCTCATTTTTTTTTTTGAATGAAGAAATGGGAACTCAGAAAGTTTGCGTTTTCCAAAATGTTTAAATTTGAATTAGGATCTTTTTGAATCCAAAGTCTTGTATTTTCCAGACATCCTTAGCCCCACCAGACATGGTCGCTGCCATTATCTTTAGTAGCCATCATTGTTATCATTGTCATCTTTGTCTCTAGGTTTCCTCAGCTAACAGCCAGCTGTCTCTAAAGAAGGTTAGGCATCAATGGTTCAAATATATGGGGTCTCTAGGACCTCCTATTTGTTGCACCTAGTCTATTTGGTATGTACACAAATTTACCTGAGTTGGTGGTTATCTGAGATCCCTTCCAACTAACCGTGTCAAAGTTAGATTTTCTAGTTGTGGGATCAGGTATTCTGCCTGTGTGATTTTTTTTTATATCTTAGATGGAAAAGTGGACTTGAGTGTAGGAAGATTTCCCTAAATGGGAAGGTAACTGCCTCCCCACCCTCTCTACTTCCCTTGTCAGTTGTTGGAGAGATCTTCAGTGACACAAGAGCACTTCAAAACTTTGGGGAGTCCTAGATGGTTGGTAGGTGAGATCATTTGATTCCAGTGAAACTTCCCAGCTGCCCTGAATTCAGTCTTCCAGAGCACCATACTTTTATTACTAGATTGAATTGAAGGATAAGAAAAGTGCTTTGAGCATCTTTAAACCACACATGTAAGACTAAATACTTGAGCCTGAGAATTTGGAGTAAAGCCTCCTAAGAAAAATAAGAAGCACACACAATAACCTGTGTGTGTGTGCCTATTTAGCTTTGAGATTCATTATTTTATGTAGATACCATTAATTTCCCAATGTTTCTTAACTTACACTTATTGGGTTGGCCAGAAAGTTTGTTACATTTTTCCCATAAGATAAAAGACACACTTTTCCTTTCTACCGATAACTTCATTGGTTTGGGTATTTTGAGTATTCAGCTATCTTCTGGTGTTGGCTTCTAGTGGGTAGAGGCCAGGGGTGCTGCTAAACATCTTCCAATGCATAAGACAGCCCCACGGCAAAGAATTATTTGGCCAAAATGTTAATAGTAACAAGAAACTCTCAAGCCACTTCTGACACGTTCAATCAGTCACAGCACCTTCTCCATATACTGTACAAATCCTTTTTGGTGTTTCAGTTGTGTTTTTACCTTTCTTGAAATAATAAAGCATAATACACCAAAAATTGCATATATTCTTCCATATTCAATATTAAAATGGCTGCACAAAATTCACCAATTTTGATAATTTTTTTAATGCACGCCGATGTGACAGCTGTCATAATACAGGCTAACAAAATTGTTTCAGATGAAGCAGAGACAAACTGAGTGCTACTAGAGCCATTATATGGAAAAAATGTGACGGACTTTTTGGCCAACCCAATACAATAGTCATTCTTAATCAATTCCTTCACAAACCTACTTTCGGTGTTTGTTTTACCTGTATTTTCCCCTTAACTTTTAACCTGTTCTCATTACTGTACTTTGAATACCTCTCTTATGGAAAGCAGAAGAATAACTTGAAGGTATGTCTAGAACAAAATCAGTTGAATCAGGAGAAGGCTGCCCAAGTCGGCATTTGATAGAGTAGGAACGGTGTATGTGCTCATGTTCTCTACTGAAGACTGTGCATCTCTGAACTGCACTGCATTGGGGTTCATTTCCTTAATCCTGCAGTGGTGGTATGAAGAACACCCAGGTTTCTTACATAAGTCGGGGAAAGGGGTTAATCAGAATCACTACTGGGTAAAGGAGGTCTTAACGGAAGTGCCTAAGTATTGTTCAAACACACAGGATAAATGTGTTCTGCTTTAGTTGGCCAAAACAATGTCTCAAGCTGGTGATTAGGCTCTACTCCAGCTTTAACCTCAGGCAAAATTTATGCAGCTCTACTACCGTTTGTCGGGTAGTTAAAGGGAAAAAAAGGAAATATTTGCTTAAAGTAGAAATATTTTTAATTAAACATGAAAAATAATAAATAAGTGAAAAGGGAAGTAGGCAGTAGGGAAATTGTTTTTAACTTTCCCTTGAAAAGATTAAGAACTTCAAACAAAAGGCCAATATTTTAGGCATGGCTGTTCGTTAAGCCCTTACACAACATTATTCAGCTGTGCCGGAAGTCAGCATCTGAGCTTCTTCTGTCTTTGGGTTGAAGGTATAGAGTTATTCTTAGTTGAAAGATAATGCCTTTTGCTATTTTCTGCTAACCACTCTCTGCTTGATGGGGAAGGAGTTCTTGAAAATAAGAGCCAGATATATAAGTTCATTAGATAGTAGTACAAATCTTGATGTGAGAAGCAAAGATAAAACAGTTTAGGCTGAAATAAAAAGGGGGAATAG